>JAGQAX010000008.1:44400666-44573166 GCA_019142605.1 Cephalopholis sonnerati | reverse complement strand
TTAAACTCATAGAAAGACTTTTTATTTTCCCTCCTGAGAGGCGACACCAGTGACATCATCAGTGTCACTTACAGCAGCCTCTGCAGATTCATTTTAAAGTGTCCCGACTGAACTCATCACTGCTCAGCGTATCAGACTTTAAACTGGTTACCACTCAGTGTTCAGAGACACCACCACTGGCTCCAGTACAGTATGAAATGTGTCCACTGTAATGATCCTATCCTGGCTCCATAAATATCCTCACACTCACTGACACACACTCAACAACATTATTCATCAGTTCCCAAACTAACAAAGAAAATCAGCAGACGTGTCTTTGGATTCAGATCTCTGGAACAATCTGCACATCAACAGTTCACTCACTGCTCCTCTTTAAAACATCATGTTCCTGTTTCTGATGGTGACGTCCTCCTGTTGTCTCGTATTCTGAGCCATGCTGCTATCATCATTATTATTATTGTTTATAACAATAATTATGATTATTATAGAGATGCTCCAGGTGTCCTGTGGCGTTTAAATCCCTTTTAATTATGTGTGTGTGTATTGTGGTCTAATAGGAGTGATGGTGGGTCGATAGCTAAGAGTCGTGTGTGATTGTGTTCACTGTGATGAAGTGTGTCGTGTGTTTTGTGTTTCAAAAACAAGAAAACTATCCTCTAATAAACTTTTATTTCACACCACACATGACGTGTGTCTGCAGGAACAGAAGCTTCATCCTGTCGTCCACTGATGTGATGATTCATATTTATGACTGTAAGATTATTGAGTGTTTATTATTTCCCTGGTTTTTATTTAAAATGCATGTTTTTATTAAAATAATGAGTCCTGGACTTTTCTCTATCAGGAGGAGAGCTCGTTAACATCAGCTGTTAGCTGCTGGTTACAGTGAGTCACATTATGATGCATTTAAGCTCTACTCAGTAAAAATGAGTGTTGGATGAACGTTCTCATGATGTGTTCACTGTAATCTTGTAAATTGTAGCTTCTAGTGAGAAACTTGAATAAATTCAGCTGTCTGAAGGAGAAATGTGTCGATGTTCTCACAGATATATATATATATATATATATATATATATATACATATATATATACATATATATATATATATATATATATATATATATATATATATAAAACAGATATTAGAGTGAGAATTATGATGTAATATAGAAACATACTCATACAGAGGTTATTGTCTTCAAATGATTTTCATGGTAAACAACTTCATGTTTGATAAATGTGTCTGAGAGAATCTGTGCTCATTCAAACGTTGTGTACTGACGGACTGAATGACTTTAAAATAGTTCAGTTATTTCTGTGTAATAAAGATTTCTTTGTTTCCCCGGAGACAACAGGAAGAATAAATACCAACAAAACTAAATAAACAACAACAACAAAACAACATTGGGACCAGCTGGGGATGAGCGAGTACACCATCATGTGTTTCTGTGTTTGTTCAATGAACTACATTATCTGTATCTGTGCTCAGAGTGGGCGGAGTTTCTGTCAAAGTGGGTGTGGGTTAACCCAGAAGTGGGTTGGGCTTCAGCAGGAGTTGTGGTTTTAAGCCTGAAATGTATCTGGATTGATCAGAAGATCTGACATGTATTACCTCTGAGAAAAGACTTTACAGATCAGCCTCAGAACTGAGATCAGATTATGTTTCATCACAGATTAACACAGCTGCCAAAATAAAGATTTTCCTTCATCACCAGTTCAGATAATGACACATTTTACAAGTAGGATATTCATACATTATTTGTACCAGATAATCGCTTCATCTGAATATTTGGCTCCGCCGTAGTGTCAGCTATCAGCCACACTGTGACTGTAAACATCAGTGCGATCCTAAAAGTGAACTCTTATTTTCACATATTAAAGTTCTTGTTATAAAATCATGTAACTGCGTCATGTGATGATGATAATAAAAGTTTTTTGTTTCATGAGATAAGACAGTGTGTCGTTACAATGAGAAATATTTCTTGTTTAACGAGATTTTGTACAATAATGAAAATGTTCTGTGACACAACACAATAAGTTTCTGTGAGAGGAAACAGAATCAGAGTCATGACAGCAGCAGATTCTGAGAGCTTCTATCAGGACGTCATGAATCATTAGTGTAGGTAATAATAAGTATTCTCGCTCACTGTGTTTCATCTTCTCAATGCGGCCTGTGGACTCCTCCTCCTCCTCCTCCTCCTCCTCCTCCTCCTGATGTGAGTCTTCAATGTGACTTTGGTTTCATGCTGTTGTTTCTCATCTATTGAAGATCAATAAGGAAAAAAAGAAGTATCTTGAAAGTCATGCACGCGGCTCTGCACCCTGAACACAACACGGCCGCCTCTTAGAATGTGTTGTATAACCCACGGCAGATTTTCTAAAATCTTTTCAGGTGTTATCGCTGCTGCTGTCAGACCAAGGTCAAAGGGAGAGCACACTGTTGTCTCTTCATTCTCTGACAGCTTAATAAAACCCCTCGTACACTCCTCTCCTTCTTCTGTGGCCTTTTTTATTGGCCCGGTGACACCGAAGGCTTTTCTCAATGCATACATGATAAGGTGTGTGTGTGTGTGTGTGTGAGTGTGTGTGTGTGTGTGTGTGTGTGAGCGTCACAGATAAAGAGAAGTCCTCTCTGCTTCTCCCCAAAGCTTCTGAAACACTCACACATGGGAGTAAAAGATAGAACGAATCAAAGGCTGAGGGATGTGAAGTGTGTGTGTGTGTGTGTGTGTGTGTGTGTGTGTGTGTGTGTGTGTGCGTGTGTGTGTGTGATATGGACCCGGCCTGTCACTTGGTCTGCAGCTGGAATAATAAAATTTGTTAAATAAAACGTACAGACACAAATGTGTCACTACAAATAATCCGGCGGGTTTCTAAGCAGCAGCGTTGCGACGCAGGAGAGACGAGGTTTCACTGAGAGCAGGCTGTGGGCTGGATCTGACTCTCAGACATGTTACTGAAGTGCTGCTCAGTTCGTCTCTGCTCACTTCTTCACAAACTTCCTGACACCATGAAACTGTGTCCTCCATCGAACCACTCAGAACCGCCGCTCGCTGTGATGTCATCGAGCTCAGAAAACAAACTCTGAGATTTAAAATCGAGGTTAAACGAGGTCACAGTAACCTTTGACCACTGAAATCAAATCAGTTCATCGCTGAGTCCAAGTGAACAAACATTCATTCATTCATTTCCTGTAACCACTCATCCTGTTGGGCGACGCAGGGGGTGGAGCCTATCCAGTTGACACCTGGTGAGAGGCGGGGATCACCACAGACAGGTACCCAGACATCACTGAGCTGCTCCATGTGAACACTTTTGCCAAATTTGAAGAAATTTCCTCGGCTGTTCTTGACGTATCGCAATCACGACAATGAGACAGACGAGGTCACAGTTACCTTGACCTTTGACCCTTGAGTCCAAGTAACGTTTGTGCCAAAGTTGAAGAAATTCTCCTGAGGTGTTCTTGAGATATCGTGTTCACAAGGATGGGACAGATAGACATACGTATGGACAGATCGCCAGCGCAGAGACTTAAAAACCAAAACCACTCCAACTATGACTCACTGAGTTGAGCAACATCAAACAAGAGGGACTGTTGTTATACGGAGTGTTAGCATGGCTGTGATCAGGTTGTCGTCACGAGGCCGCAGGGTTTGAACACCAGAGATGTTACAGAGCAACGTTTGAATGTCTTTGTGTTATTGTATTGTTTCATCATGCACACATGAGCAACTCGATGCGTGACTTCCTGCTGCCAGTGTCACAGTCCTCCATGGACTGACAGTTGGTGGTTTGTGTCCTCCGTCAGGATCAGCTGAGTCCTGATGTTACAGTTAGGAAACATCTCTGAGGTCAGCCTCCATCTGGGCTCAGAAACACTTCTGAATTACAGAGAAGTGATTTAATATCACTTATACTTATAACAGAAGTTTTAATCTGCAGAGAGCCTCACAGATAATTCAGTGATTGTCATTATAACATTTACACATGCAGATGTATTCAGGTGTGTTATTATGGGGTGTCTGCTGGTGTCTTTGTTCTCCAGCCGGACTTCCTGTGGTTTCCTGTCCTCTCAGGTCATTAGCTGCACTTTAATTGCGTTCACCTGGCACCCCAGGAGTTAATCTGCTCCCTGATTAACTGGCTAAAATTACACAAACAGTTGGGCTCTGAATGTTAAGGAGCTCCTGAGAAACCACAGCTCTGCTCCGACACCTGCGACACACGGAAAGGCACCAAATATACAGAATAAATCACACTGGCACCACACAGCAGATCGCTACATGTCACTGCATACGTACATGATCACTACACTTTACTCTACTCATATGAAGCCAGGGACAACAGCAACATTTAACAAAGGTGATATTACAAAATTACAGCTCACCAGGTTCACTGACAAAACAACTGTCTTACACTGAACACGTTTTCCCCACAAATACAACATGCTAACGTTATTAGCACAAGCCTATGGCATTTTACATTGTATAAATGAGCCTAGCAGCTAGCAGAGATTTCCTCTGCTCATATTTCAGCCAGGATAAATCACACACAGTGTGTGGAGGCTTTATTGTCTTCACAGTTTATTGTTTCTTATCTGTGAAATTAAAGTCAATCAAAGTTTAGTTTCCACTGAGGGAAATGGTTTCAGCTCACAGAGACAGACAGGAGGTCTGCGTCACTGTGACGTGGAGTCACATTTCTGAGGAGGTGCACGTCAGGCTGCGGCGTTGAGCAGCACGGCATAACCTCTCAGTTGATGCAGAGCCGATGCCGTCGTATGGTGTCGATTCAACACAGAAGTATAAATCCTGCTTAAATCTCACCCAGAGGTATGGACGTGTTTGTGTCATCTAAGACGTGACTTTTACAAGATGTCCTCTGACTGCAGACAGGAAGTAAAGAGCAGGACTGATCCAACTTCCTTTGGACTGTAAGTGTGTGTTGATGTGTGTGTGTGTGTGTGTGTGTGTTTCACAGTAACAGCAGAACAGAAGAAGAAGCCTCCCTGATTCAGACTGAGGGCTGTAAACAGTTTGTATCTGACAGCAGACCAACTGAAGACAGGAAATAAAACCTGAGTGGACGTGATGACGAGCCTGTTTCTGGAAATCATGACAACTTCTGACAAATCAGAGGAAAAGAAGAACTGGAAATATTCAGTTTGTATCCAGGGGCTCAGAGGAGAGAGTGTGAGGGTCTGAGTGTTTGGACTGAGACGTTTCCCCTCAGTCTGTAGAAAGTTTGAGATGTTTGGTGTTTCAGCTGGTCTCACACACACACAGCTAAGACGTACACACTCCTGTCCACCCTAACATACTCTGGGGTCAGACTCAGTACAAATCAAAGGCGCTGTGTGGTGGGAGCTGAGGCTGGTGCAGCACCCCCTACTGACAAGGGCTGGAACAACAGTCTGTAAACAGTAGCGGGCTATCTGAACACCTGCGTTACATTTTACACAGCAGACGATGAGGTGACTTTTACAGAATATATGTACAAAAAAAAAGACATTAAAGTGTGCAAATTTAATGAATTCCTCTGATCCGACATAATAATAACAAGAATAATAATAATAACTTCTCCCCCTCTGCGGGGACATGTTCATCAGGATGGAGTTTAAAGCAGCTAATGATGGAGAGGACAACGAGCGGAGCTGCTAGCTAACCGTAGCTAACTTGTTTGTCCATTGTTTGGTCTGTGACGTAATAGGTCAACAGGAAAAAGGTCCAATACTAACAAGCTGAAAGGGGGCATATCTCCACCTATCAGAGAGGAGTCGCACATACTGAGGCCTCCTGTGCTTGTAGACTGGGACAAGGACAGGAGTCCAGTTAAATGTCCTCGTCCAGCTGGGACTGTAGCTCCACTTCACTGTGACTGGAGACAGACTGAGAATCTGCACATTCTGTGTTCGTACACCTGAGCAGTTTTCCTTCTAAACCAAACTGTGAGAATAAAAACACGTGGTTGAGGTTGTGGTTAGAAAAAGATCATGTTCTGGTTTAAGACACTCACTTCAGGTGACACAGTCTCTGCTGGAAATGCCACCAACCAGTCTGCAGCTGGCAGCTGTCTCAACTCAGCGTGTGCACGTACGTAGTCATGCGTGCATATTCATACTTCACAGCACCCCTCAGATAAAATGAGTTCCCATGTGCACAGTGCAGACACAGTAACACCTGTATGTGTATGTGACAGAGCTGGTTGGACGTGTGCGGATCACTCAGTCCCAGTTTGGGTGTAAAAACAATCCTGCAGTGTTTCCCCCTCAAGTCCTGAAATCATGATCACAGAAACACTGGTGAGGTCACTCTGTGTCCTCAAAAAATGATCCTGATCTACACCTGGTGAGCAGCAGCAGGTTTGGAAGGAAACATTTCTCCATCTAGATCACACATTCATGTTCTCAACATGTTCTCATCAAATATCAGTCTGTGGACTTTCACGTCTACATGTGACGCACCAGGTGTCCTCCTGCGTCCCTTAACCTTCTGGGACACTGTGTCAACAACACCTCATTTTTATGTTTATTTCCTCATGCAACAAAAGCAGGTGGTTAGATCTGTTTGGGAACAAACAGCGTCTCCTGGGTGAAAGTCTGGGACGTATGTGGACCCATCGACCTCC
Organism: Cephalopholis sonnerati; assembly: GCA_019142605.1. Taxonomy (NCBI): domain Eukaryota; kingdom Metazoa; phylum Chordata; class Actinopteri; order Perciformes; family Serranidae; genus Cephalopholis; species Cephalopholis sonnerati. The sequence goes on along the minus strand of JAGQAX010000008.1, from coordinate 44,566,539 downwards.
ACTTCTGTCTGTCCTGTGGGGACTTTTATATTTATGATATTACCTCGTTAACCTCAACAGTGTTTCAAACTGACGCTATGCAGCAGCATTTTAAGCTGACGCACCTCTGGCTGCCATGTGACAGGTGTGAGATAGGTGCCTTCATGGGTCAACATCTGACGCTGAAAGCTGCAGCTGGTCACATGGAGCCAACAAGAGCTGTGATTGGTCAGTTTGGTCTTCAGGTGTTTGAGATGATCAGTGATGAAGGAAACATGAAGCAAATGTTCAGATATCTGCCTCCTGTCAGTGACACACATCTACCGACGCCTCGCTTTCTGTGGGCGGAGTCAGTGATGACACAGGGTGAACTTTCAACCTCTGCCTGGCCTCGGCCTGATTCTGTTCAACACATCCAGCCAATCAGTGAGCTACATTAACCCCAGTGATGATGTCATCACCCCCTCCAGTCCAGTATGAACTCGTCTGAATCCTCACACAACAGTTTGTGTTCTTCTCTGTGTGTTTGTCAGTGAAACATTTAAGAAATAAACCGCAGAGACGGCGTGTAACAAAGCGCCGTCGTCACCGTGTTTATATTCACCTCCATAATCCGACAACAGCCGAGCACATGGACTCAGCTGCTCTCTGACTCCCATCATTACCCAGGCACCTTTTACACCACGTCTCTTCTTCCTCTCATTTCATTTTATCATTTCCATTTATTTAAGGAACGCTAAGCTACGGCGCCGTAATCACTCGCCTTTCACTCACTTTTACAGTCGTCATTAACGCCGTTCTCAGTGATCACAGGAAGAGGCTTTTAGGGAGCCACTTTTCATCTCCAGAAATTACCAAGTGTATTTTTAAACCGAGCAAAGACCGTTAACGTCTCATAAAGGAGCGAGCCGTTTAATACTCACACTGTCTCTAGTTTTTCTTTTACTGCTCCGGTTTTTGTCAGACACAAGATGAAGTGTGTGCTCTGTGTCCTTCAGAGAGGTCGCCAAAATAAGAGTCTTGATTCTTTCAATCAAACGCTCCTCTCTCCAGCAGAGGAGGCCCATTGATTGTGTCATGCTAAGAGAAGTCTCTGAGGTCTTTGATTACAGTGGAACAGGAACAATCGATGGCGGCGATGAGCTCCAGCCCGATAACGTGAAGAGCTTCTTAAAGGAAGGAGGAAAGAGTTAATCACAGTTCATGAACTTTTCCACCGTTCTGCCCCTCTCATCCTCCCTCGTCTCGTCTCGTCTGTTTTGACGTGTCAGATTTGTTGAGACAAATAAAAAAGTCTTGATGTCGACTCCTTGAAGTGACGACAGTAACAGAGTCAGCAGGGGCGCTCTGTTTGCTTTGGTCTGATGAATCTGTCGTCTTCCTGTATGATGTCAACATCCCAGCGCTGTCATGTTTTCACCACGGACACACACACACACGTCCTTCTGCCGATTCATCTCCTCCAGTGTTGGACACATTTGATGAAAAACAAAGGTAACAGTGTTTGTGGAGTCATGGAGGGACGCAGCCCTCGCCTCCTCAATAAACCTTATTGTGCCAAAGAGAGAAGAGTCTCCTTCCTGAGGGCAAACACAGGCTGAACCAACCACAGCTCACACACACCATATACTCTGCAGTCACACACACACACTCTGTAACCTGTGTGTGTGTGTGTGAATCAACATGTTTCAGATCAGAGTCCTGCTCAGGTTCATGTCTGAAAACCTGCACTGCCCACAGCCATAAAGTTCAGCACCAGCACCGACCGTTACCTGTGATTATGTCGTGATTATGACCCGTGCCCAAGGCCGAGGGGGGGCCCATGAAACGGTCTATGGTTGACCCTTAAATTGGATCAAGTACAACAATTTCCTTACTGACTTAAATCACTGACAGTACAAGTTCCAGGTGTGACAGGTGGAGCTGAAGGCGGGGCTGAAGGTGAAGCTGAAGGTGAAGCTGAAGGTGGAGCTGAAGGTGAGGAGTGAGGCAGTCATTTTGTAGAGAATCAAACCTGCTGTTTCAGCTCAGTTTTTAAGCTACAGTGAAGACACAAGTGTCATATTAAACTAGAGGACCCGAGGCATCCATTTCTTGAAACTGTATAAACTGGGTTTAACCAGAAAACTGAGAGTTGACAGCCAAATACTCTTTATGTTTTTTCACTTCAGCACACAATTTGACCAATATCTAATTAAAGTAGCCTCAAGACTGAATAAATAAAGAAAAACATTATTAGTTTACTCCTGATTTGATCTTATGATTTAACACTTTGCAGTAATTTCTTCAACCAATGTTTGATTTGACTTTTCTCTAATCAGTCATTGGAGGACTTTTTTTCAGCCCAGGACACACACACACGACTTCCTCTGAGCAGATACAAAATACACTTGGAAATATAATTAACTGGATTATATTCACAGTAAGTGTAAGTAATCTTGTTTCTGAATTTCTGTTCATTCAGAAACAAGAAAAGTGCACAGAAATCCTCATCAAGCATGAATTCACAATGACTCTTCTCAAACATCAGAGTACCAACAGGATGTGTCTGTCTATAAATGACATCACATACGTGCTGCAGAGCCGCAGTGGGTGCTGAGTTTGTCTCACTGCTCTGTGATGGACGTCACGCTGTCCTCAAACTTTCTGCAGGAAAACAAGATAGAGCCAAAGAAGAAGAAGCTTCTCTTTAGAGGTCATGTTAACGCACAGCGCAGCAATCTGTCAGGTGCTAAGTGACACGGCGAAGGTTAGCATGGCTTTACACTAAAAGTGGTGACGACTTCAAGGTAGTGGAGGCGTTTACAGTGTCTGTGCCTCATGATGACAGAGAGGCTCTGCTCAGTAACACAGAGGCTCCCCGACAACAGACAGAGGCAACACACTGCATCAATCACATGTAAACTGTGTGTAATAAGTGTGTGTAGCGTGTGTGTGTTAATAAGTGTGTGTATCTGACTGCGTATAATTCCTCTGGCTGTGTTTTCAGCTCAGGGAGTTCAGACCTGTGTTGTTGATATTCAAAGACTGAAAAGCCATTAAAGTTGTGAATTCAACTGCCAAAGTAAAAAGAAAGGATGAATTTCTAGCAGCAGTTTAACGGCGGCACATCCTGTCTGCTGCTGCTGAGACAGGAGGATCCTGGTGGACTCAGAGCCTCAGGGAACGCTGCCTTCCTGCTCTCGTCCCTCATCAAATCCTCCCGGATGACAGGAGCCATTACAAACCCGGAGAGGGCGACGGAGAGAAGGAGCAGCAGAGAGGGCGAGGAGGAGATTAAGGGGACAGGAAAGTGAAGAAGACAGCGAGAGAAGAAGAGCACAAGAAGGGACGGGAGCTGACAGGAGGAAGGAGGGAGAGGGGGGCGGAGGTGACAGAGTGATAAACTGACGACAGGGAAAAAGACAAAAGGCTTCGTATATTAAAGCCTCTTTCAGGGATTCATCAGTCTGGACTTTGGTTGTGTCTGTCGCCCACAGGAACACCTTCTGGGGAATTCACACTGACGCCACAAAACTTTACGCAAACACCCTAAAGATGGTTTTTCCCTCAACATGGAGGTGGAGGCGGTGTGTCTCTATAGCAACGTACCCTCATACAACACTTCATGTAATTAAAGTCCTGCACACGGTTTATATGATATATGAGTTAATGTCCCTACAAGAATCATGGCTGGGTGTTGTCATGTGCACCCTTCATGTAACATGATGGTGTAACATGACGGTGTAACATGATGGTGTAACGTGATGGTGTAACATGATGGTGTAACATGATGGCGTAACATGACGGCGTAACGTGACGGTGTAACGTGACGGTGTAACGTGATGGTGTAACGTGACGGTGTAACGTGACGGTGTAACATGACGTGTACATGACAGTGTAACATGACGGTGTAACGTGATGGTGTACGTGATGGTGTAACGTGATGGTGTAACGTGATGGTGTAACGTGATGGTGCAACGTGATGGTGTAACGTGATGGTGTAACGTGACGGTGTAACGTGACGGTGTAACGTGACGGTGTAACGTGACGGTGTAACTTGACGGTGTAACGTGACGGTGTAACGTGACGTGTACATGACGGTGTAACATGACGGTGTAACGTGATGGTGTACGTGATGGTGTAACGTGATGGTGTAACGTGATGGTGTAACATGATGGCGTAACATGATGGCGTAACATGACGGCGTAACATGATGGCGTAACGTGACGGCGTAACGTGACGGCGTAACGTGACGGTGTACATGACGGCGTAACGTGACGGCGTAACGTGACGGTGTGGTGCAACGTGATGGTGCAACGTGACGGTGTAACGTGACGGTGTAACGTGACGGTGTAACGTGATGGTGTACGTGATGGTGTAACGTGATGGTGTAACATGATGGTGTAACGTGATGGTGTAACGTGATGGTGTAACATGACGGTGTAACGTGACGGTGTAACGTGACGGTGTAACGTGACGGTGTAACGTGACGGTGTAACGTGATGGTGCAACATGATGGTGCAACATGACGGAGTAACGTGACGGAGTAACGTGACGGTGTAACGTGACGGTGTAACGTGACGGTGTAACGTGATGGTGCAACATGATGGTGCAACGTGATGGTGCAACGTGATGGTGCAACGTGATGGTGTAACGTGACGGTGTAACGTGACGTACAAACGTAACTCAAATTAAGTCAGCGTTGCCTTTTGGTGTCACCTGACCGACCCTGGTCTCCTGGGTCAAAGTCCTGTGTCTGCTTGACGCCTCTGTTCAACGACCTCGTCTCTACGCCCACTTTGTTGGTCACATGATCACAGCCTCCTGGCTCAGGATCTTGTGGGTTAAATATTAAAGTTTGGTTGATCTGCAGTGTTGCAGGTCCGGTCTGCTGTGCGAGTTTAATTAAAAACATAAAATTATTTAAATTAAAGCAGCCTACATCATCAACCTGTGTCGACAGTGTCACAGAACTCATATGGCCGCAGTAACGAGCAGTGCGACATGATTAATATCATATTCTGTATATTAACAGACTGACAGAGCCACGAGTGTCTGACAGGCTGTGAGCTGAGCACAGTAACATGAAGGAGGTCGCATGTTGAGTTTGTTCACGCTGATGTTCATGTGTTTTTTGGGGTGACGAGAGGAGACATGTCAGAGTTAGTTTCTCAACAAAACATTTTGGACTTAAAGCTGACGACAGAGGCGTCCTGACTGGCTGCAGGTGAGCGGTGCACTGTGCAGTGTTTCAAGCTGAACTCTTGTTGGACACTGTTTCTATTTATAGACTACCTGTTGTTTGCTTTGAAAATACCACAATGGATGACCAACAACTGACTCATCAAACTATCTACACCATGCCTCCTTATTTCACGGCAAAAACCAACACAGGCGTCAGCTGACTTGAGGGAGTTCACCAGTGATCTGAAAGTTTCTGGTGAGGTAAATTATCACAATAACAAGCGAGGCTACTTCTTCTACTGCTATCAGTTTTTAAAATTAAAAATAGCACAAAATAAAATGGGTTTTTGTTTTAAAATGAACGTGTCAAACGTAGGAAGAAAGCAAATGAGCTGCTTCCCATCTGTTAAGTGGTTGTGTCTCCGGTCTGATTTCAAGCGCAGCTGATAGATGAGTGGTTTGTTTACACAACGTGACAAAGTGCATATTCAATGGATTCAGCGTGAACACAGAGCTACGATGTTACGAGATGCAACACCATCAAACTGGTGTGGAAAGATTTCACAGCAGCCCGACCCTGTTGTATCTGAACTAAAGTGCGTAACTGTTGTAAGAATGAACAGTGAATGAGAAGAGCTCATGTTGCTCACACATATTTTAGTTAAATGCTGTTGGAGCTGCTCTGGTCATCTCTGTTACTGCTCTGTCTCTGAGTCTTAGTCCCACCTCCGTCCAGCTCTGTGACAGACTGAGTCTGTTTCACCATCCACACACACATCAGTGTCTACATCACACAGACGCCATCATATCAACTGTAAATGTATAAAAACAGATGTGACTTGAGTTTCAGTCTGCGTCTCTGAGGGTTCAGAGAAACTCTGAAGGAAGTGATCCTAAAAACCTGACGGTGACTCTGAGCTTTGAATAAGAGTTAATATAGAGAAATAATATGTGACGTCTCCTGACAGTAAACAGTCTCACAAGCTGTGAGACACAGACAGCCCAGTGACAAGTGATGAGACGAGAGCTTCATGGGACTGATGGCATCCTCTGTCTGTCTGTCTGTCTGTCACTGCTTTATTTTTGGGCTCAGGGCTGACTCATGCCTCAGACTGTATATTTTATATATCATATATCTGACTGTCTGTTCATGTTACTGAGGAACACACGTGACGTGTCAGTGATGCTGCATGTCTTACTTTTAATTAAGAAATGATTTGATGTGACTTCTGTCCTGAGGGTTTGAAATGTCAATACACACCCTCCATTAAATAAATAATAATTTCACATTATGGGAAACATACTCATCTACTGAGAGTTAGACGAGACGATGAAGAGTCTCGTCTAACTCTGAGTTTGTCAGGGAACTACTGGAGACCCCAGGAAGTGACGGCGGCTCAAACAGTCTGATATCCTCCTGTAAAACTGAACTTTGTGTTTAAACACTTTGGTTTTGTACAAATTAAACAAACATGATATTATGTGAACTTTGAGCCTCAGTTAGCTCTTCACTCAGACGGTTTTATGGACGTCAGCTGACGTGGAAACATGACGAGGAAACGTTTGGATCAGAGTTCATTTCATTAATGAGGAACTATGACGTAAAATGTTTTTATCCCAGATGAAGACAAGATGTTGACGAGCTAAAAACACATCTTGATGATAAAAGCAGACAGTCAAACTTAGACAAGAGGAGAACTGGACGATAAATTGTTTTGCAAAATGTCTTAAAAATTGTTTCAAACTCAGAAGCTGAGAGTGGTCATGATTTAATTTATCTTCTGATTCCATATGAGCAGTGTGAGATCAGAGTGCTGACAGGCTGGTCAACTCCAGTAAGTAGTCTGCACCAGGATGTGAGCTGTAATTCAGCAGTAAATAATCAGCCGTGTGTGTCTGACTGTGGATGGTGGAGCTGCTGAATGGATTTGTGGCTGTTAGCAGTTAGCTCCAGATGTTAGCCGCTGAGCGGCAGCAGGGCGAGCAGTGAGGTCTCTGAGTCCCTGTGACCCTAAATAAAGAGATTTTGAGTTCTTCAGATGATCAGTAAGCGTATCTGTTAAACCTGTCAAAAACTCTGCGTAATAGTGAGAAATAAGTGTTTGTAAATGTGCAGACATTTTTTGTAGTTGTAGAACAAAATGAATTTTTATACAACCTGTCACCTTGATTCTAATTTCTGAGACATGAATGAGCCTCTCTGGATCAGTTTGAAGACGCTGACTAAAATGTCAGGACTTTTCATCAACTAAAACTATGAAGGCTAAAAATGATATTTTTGTCTTAAGACACTCAGACTAAATCTAAAATAGTTTTCAGAGTAAACACTAGTTTGGATCTTTAATACTTCCTGCTGGTTTCTCCTCACAGCAAACACAGTCTCCCAAACTGTAGTAGACAGTTTATCAGCAGCTCTAGTCGACAGGATGGGTCTTCATCTTCTGCCCATCAGTGTCAGCATAGTTCATGTGATGATGTGACATCACTTTGGCCATGTGGACACCCGCGGATGTGTCAAGCCAGTCCAGTTTCATTCCAAAGTCATCAGATTCCAACATTTAGTCAGTGATTTTGGCGCCAGACACCAACGCAAAAAGGAACCTTTCACAGTGGTATGATATGCTGCTGGGCTGCATCAGGTTGAAACACTGTTGGTGACGACATAATATAAAGAGCTGGGAAGTCCCTACAGGGCGGGAGGGGTCCAACAAACCCTGGACTTTCACCCAGAAGCCCACTGTTCACTTCCTGTCTGAATGTAGAGCCAAGCCATGATGTTTTTTTCTAAACCTAGCCACGTGATTTTGTTGAACAATGCAATATAAATAAATACAAGGTGTTTTACTGACACAAGTTTAATGAGAAAAAAAACCTGTCTGTATCTAACGAGCAGAAACTGAACACTTCCTGTGAAAACTGTCAATATTCTCATTTCACTTTCAGCAAAAAAAAACAGCTGATAAATGTATTTCCCACAGTAGGAAAGCTGCATGTGTCTGTTTGAAACTGTGTTGGTGAGTTTGAGTTATAAACATTGTTTTATGTGTGTGAGTGTGTGTGTGTGTAACAGTGAGGAGTGTTTGTGTGTGCTGAAACAAAGGGCTGGATGTTTGTGCAGGACTGTCGTCAGTGTTGATCCTGAGCAGCTGCAGCCGTCAGTGTCCTTCAATAGCTCTAACTCAATTATTTGTCCCACCTAATACAATTTTTCTGCTCTTTCATTTGATTAGCAGCGCTGAGCGCGTAATCCCTCTTCATCCCGCGCAGCCGCTGATCATTTCTTCTGTTTCTGTCTGTGTGGAATGTTTCTGAAAGGTCACCGTGCCGTCGTGAAGGATAGAGCCGAGCTGCACCGGCTGCTGCCGCCGTGTTTCACCTGCTTTATCTCTCGCATGGATCTGATTGTGTCCTGAGTGTGTGTGGTGTTATGTGTGTGTTTAATTGCCTTTGTTTGCATCTGTGCAGCGTCAGTGTTTGTAATCTCCTGTCTCAGGGTCACTGCTGTGTGTGTGTGTGTGTGTGACGATGATGACATCAGCCGATGGACGAGCCTTCATGTGCCTCACCTGCCGTTTTCTTCCTCTAATCACAGCGCATCGATCACACGCCTGCCCGATCAATGTTTGTTATGCATGGCATTTTCCATACTGCGTCAACATCTCGAGCCATCGCCGATGATTCCACCAGGGACACATCCACCAGGAACAGGATTATTTGTCCAAACAGCAGGTGACATTGGGAGAGTAAATTTGTATTAGGACTCATCCCCTCCTGCAATATGTCTGCCTCCAGGCTGACTCCTTAATATCTGCAGCAACAGTTAAATGTGGTTATAAAAATATGAGCAGCGATTTGATGACATTATTCAACAGTAATGTGGAGCTGTATTAACATTCTGGTGGCGGCGTGCGTGCTCTGTCACAGCCGAGGCCTCAGACTGCGACTCAGGCAGCCATCTGAGAGGAAGAAAGTCACAGACTTCATTTGGCAAACGCAGCCAAACACAGATGAACAGGGAGGAAAAGCAGGAGTGAGGATTGTTGAAATGCTGTCCTGGGGGAAAGTCATTTAAGTTTGTTCTCTGCCACCATTTCATTCCAGCGGATTTCTCTGTGGGCCGAGCAGACTAAATAATTAGTTCATAAAGCTTTACATTCTGCAGCTCTCTGGCTGCATTTCACAATTATTCTTTTCCAATTATTGGATCTAAATGAGCGCATGCTGTGACTAAAGTCCTGATTATACACACACACACACACACACACACACACACACACACACACACACACACACACACACACACGTGACTTATGTCTGATATAGACTGACTTTCATTCAGAAACACTGATCATCAGTTGCTGTTTTTCTCGACACCATGCTCACATCAGTTTGTCAAATATGAAGCTACAAAGCTACAGTTAGCTTAGCCTAGCATAAAGACTGGAGCCAGGGGGAAACAGCTAGCCTGGCTCTGTTCACAGGTCACAACATCCACCTACCCGCACTTCTAAAGCTTGGTTTATGTTTGACTGACGCCTTCTCATCCCAACTCGTCACATATCGCCACTTGGTCGGTGCACTTACGTCCACACGTGATGCACTAGGTCTCCTGGGTGCATCTGTTGGTGGTGTTCAGGGACGCCATGTCAGTTTACACCTGTTACGTACATCTTGTCTTTTCAAAATAAACCTCTGTTTCTACAGGAAATGTTCATTTTCTGTTTGTTAGATGGAGACAGGCTCTTTCTGAATAAACTCACAGCGTCAGTAAAACACCTCATGTGTATACTCTGTAGCTGTTGTTGTGTCAAACGGTGCATCATACTGCTGTGACAGGTGCCGTCTGGCAGCGTATCGCAACACTGCGAAAGGTACTGTCAGCAGCATCACAAACTGACACCACCCAGTGGCGATCATACCACAGAAAGATTTGGCTTTTGGTGTCGGTGTGTAACTAAGACAGCAGCGGTATTTAATGCCTTCAGAGTGAGAATTGGCTGAGATATTCAGAGGACATCGCAGTAAGCAGCGACGTGAGGATTTAAAACGTTTACTATTTTAGACATCTCTGTTGCACACGGAGTCATCAGGTGGGAGGAATTATTTTTGGAAGTTTCCAGATGTAAAAGTCCAGTTTGTTTTTCTGTTCAGATAACTGGAGCACTCAGATGGACATGAAACTGTCTGAATCATCAGGTACAAAAACAGGAGCGACCGTGTTAAAATATCTGTGTTGATAAAAACTCAGAGGAGCTGCGTCTGAAGATAAAGATTATATTTAACTTGTTCAGCAGCGTCACTTCACTTCTGCTTTCTGGGTTAATTTTAGAAGAATACAGAAAACGAATATGGTGCAGTGTTTTGTTCCCAAATGTAATTTCCTATTTTTCTGCAGCTCTGTGCTCTGTGACTTCTTCTCCATAGCAACAGAGGCTGAGGCTTGTGGGTATCACAGCATTCAGAGCTGACGGGGAGAAAAAAGACTTCAAGAGGAAATAATTAGAACTAATGGCCATAAAATATTGTACAATTATCCAGAAGACTCTGAAATGTTTTTAGTGTTTCCTGTTAAAGAAAACTGAGGAGATCGTTCAAAGGAAACTCTCAAAGAGGGACTCACAAAGGTAAATAACATGCTCTCATCATTAGAGTCAGATGACTTCCTGCTGTCTCTTATGATGTTTCTGTGTGTTACTGTGAGTTTGTTTTGTTCACTGGCTGATCAATTCTACAGAAACATCACCTTCCTGCAGCCGTCCTCAGCGTGCAGCTTCCATTAGCTCTAATACTTGTGTTATTAAAGCTTGAACCTTCAGTTATTAACCCCTGCAAACTGTCACACAGCAACAACAACAACAAGCATCTGTCCTCACCGTCACACACTTTGTGACTTTGTGTTGAAAAAACAAAACAAAAACAATTTCCGCCCTAATCTTCCTCGCGGGTACGCCTTCATGAGAGTCAACAACAACAAGCAGCAAATCCTTAATGATGAGTAATTGCATCAAAAACTCATATCGCTTTCCTCCCAAATGAGTCAACAAAGCAAATCTCCTGAATAACAAATGGCGACCTGCCAGTAATCATTAAGCTATTACAGGCGGACGGGCTAATTACTGTACATCTGCAGAGAGCAGGGGAGGCTGCAGTTATTGCAGCACATTTCCCTCTGCTGTCAGTCCAGCTAATGGGAGGCTGCGCCACAGGCTCCAAACTTTGGTGCTCATTTAACCTCCTGATTGAGTGCTGCTTGACCCGCACTCGGAAACTCTGACAGGTAACTTACAGTCTCTCCTCTGTTGTTGTTGTTGTTGTTGTTGTGCTCCTGGGTTTGAATGTTGCACTGAGGCAAATGTCACGCAGCGCAGTAAGTGAGCAGCTCATCAGTAATCCATACAGCCTTCAGATGACATACATTACACTGTAAACACTCAGCTAATGATTTTACTCAGTGGATGATAAATAAGTGAGCAGGAAGGCTGATCCCAGAACAGCCGCTGCCTGCTGCGTTATCACATATCGCCTCACTTCAATCTGCTGATTGCATTATTCTGTTTTGTTTGGCTGCTGCTTTATTTATCGTCTCCTCTGCACCTCCTCTTAACGTCTGTATCTGAGCGTAAATACAGCAGCATCTGAACTGGGCTCTGATATAAAGACAGTTCTGAGGATTATGAGTTAACACCACAGGAAAGGCTTCTATTTATGTGATAGTAAAGTGCAAGGTGGCTGAGACATAATATATGCGGAGCAGAGAGCTCAGCGACGAGCTGCTGACACATCTGGATTTGACTTTGCCCACAATAATCTGGTTTCTGTTCAGGAAGTCTGTTTTTAAAGTGAAGACTGACTGACGAGAGCAGAGGAGTGAGGAGTGAGGAGTGAGGAGTCACAGCAGCACTGTCTCACAGTCCAAACACAGACCTGAAGGAAGAACAGGTTTTAGGATCTGCTGTTAATTTAAACACATTCACTTTAAAGTCATTATTAATGTGTAGATTCACTCCTGTGGTCAGAGATGATGTCTGTTTGTATGATGACAAGAACCATGTCACAGCCAACACGACAGGAACACGACACACACCAAACTGTATGATACTCAACTATAATATACAATAGCATACCATACTATACTAAACTATACGATATGATACAATGCGATGCGATAGGATAGGATACGACACTAAACTATAGTATACGAGAGGAAACAATGCGATAGGATAGGATACTATATGATACGGTTTGATACTACATTATACAACAGGATATGACACAATACTTTACTACTACTATACTATATATGATAAAATATGATACCATACTATACTGTACGATACAACACGATACGATACAACACTAAACTACACTATCAAAGGGGATACAATGGGATAGGATAGGATACTATACAATATAATGCAATACTATACTATATGATACATGATACTATACTATGCCATACGATACGATACGATTTGTCACAATTTCGGCTGATATTCTACTTTCCTTCTGCTATCTGCAGGTTTCCGTTTTCAAATCCTCTTCGCTGCAGAAAACAACAGCCTCTGAGTTAACAACCTACACACTGAAAATAAACATATTCAATATATACAAAGTTTTGATGAAGACTCGGTGCAATAATTCCTGGCTGCTTTGCTCTTTTGGTGAATTGTGACACACTTCAGAAAAGCCCAGACTCTGTCTCACAGGTCTCTCATGTCTGATGTTGTTCTGTTTTCTGATGCGGCCGGTCAGAGTTTATTTGCCATGTCTTTAGAAACGTCTCCAGTCAAACGATACCTGCTGCACCAGCAAACTTTCTTCAGCTGCTGTCAACAACGCAGCTCTCCTCCCAGAGAGTCTGCGTGGTGAGCATGAGCCGAAACAACTGGACTCTGTCGTTAAACCAGTTAATAACCATTAGGTAACGTTAGCCATGTGATGCTAACAGTTAGCCCTGTCACTGTGTGTGTTCCTTTGAACACTATTTTGCAAGAGCACAGCTGATGCATCCTGGGCTCACACCGCCCAGGACCATGATTGGTTTAGAGAAACAAAAACAAGCCAGAGTGTTAGTGCATGTGTGAATCCCAATGGCTTGTCGCTGCCGCTCTGCACGGCGCTCATATGATGGTTACCCCTAATATCAGAGCGGCAGCGACACAGAAGAGAAGCAGCTCTTCCCTGGTTAACACTGTTAGCTCTTGCCGTTCTTAGCATTGTTTACGGAGTTAGCACTGTTAGCTGCTAGCTCAGGATCCTCCATGTTGAGAGCCGTGTGCAGACAACTCTGACACCGAGTCTCTTCAAGGAACTAACTGTTAATTCATGAGTCGGCAACAAATCACTGTTGTGGTTTTAAATGTGCTGACAAAGGTCAGAGCAGCGAAGCTCCGACGCTCTCTGCTGACATTAGCGTCAGACTCGCAGCACATCACGCTACACTGATCGAGGAGCTCAAACATCACATGAGACAAAGGTTAGAGCTTCGCTGACTGTCTGTGATCCGCTGCAGCTCTCAGACCGCCAGACTGCTGGAGATGGTTCAACATGTAGTGAATCATCTGATGACACAGACTGAGATCACTGTGGGAATAGACTGTTTCATCTCTACACTCAAACCACTTATTTTTATTTTAATATCAACTTTCTGCTGACTGTTAGTCAATAACTCAATCTGTGAGTGTGCAGCCATGACGCAGCTCTGTCAGGCTGTACTTAGAGTGGTGCTTTGAGCTAACTGCTAACATGCTAACAATGACGATGCTAACATGCTCACGCTCAGCAGGTATTTTAATATTTGCCACCTCACAGGGGTGTGACGACACACGTGTTCATATTGAACAGTTCGGTATGCTTTACAAACTCAACGACATGTTGAACTCCTGTTACATGTGTGAAACCAAATCTACATTTTTCACAGTGTTAAACATAATGTTGTCAACGAGGCGGCCGACAGGACAGGAAACACGCTGTCAGCCCCTGCCACCTCTAAACCAGAACACTGTAATGAAGCTCAGCGTTAGTTCACTCAGGAAGACTCTTCACAATTCATCCACTCACAGTTCTCTCCATCTCGTGCATCAGGTGGCAGAGCTTCTTCTATTGTGAAGCAAATGTTCAGACTTCCTGCTGCAGCTCTAATTCAAGCCTAATGTAGATTACTATAATTGGTCTGTTGGAGAAAATGGCGGCTCTGCACTTTGCTGTGACTGTGTCATTGTGAAAGGTGTCACTGTGACACATGCTGAACATCAGAGCTTCAGTTCAAACGAGCCAAGCCTTTCTAACGTCCTCCATTTAAGCTCCCTCAAAGTGCAGGAGGGATTATAACTTCCTCTTTTCTCTTAGCGCGGCTCTTTGTGTCGATAACGGCGAGGAAAACGGCCTGAAGGAGCTGACGCAGTGTGAGATGTGATGTGACGCACTGATCAGTCAGCCCTGCTCACACTCCTTCAATCACTGTCTGACTCTTCAGCCTCATCGTTCACGCTTCATCGACTCTGCATCCCAACGCGTGACCAAACACACGCACACACACAAACAAACACAAACACAAACACACACACACACACACGCTGTTTCTAGACCTGTGAAGAATTTACATGAACTTCCTAAATTCTGACATCCACCTTCTCTCAGGGTTTGTCCTCAGTCAGGGTCAAACACAGACAATAATAAACTTTTATTTATTTTGTTCCTGTTTCAACTTTCACCAGGTCTGACGGTACACTCACACGCACACACACACACACACACACACACACACACACACACACACACACACACACACACACACACACACACACACACACACACGTGTATTTCTGTGAAACAGGCTGTACAAAGGAGCTAAAGTCTGTTTGAAATGTCACTGTATGTCATTGAGGCTCCAGTGTGGTGGATTTAAAGTGAATATAATATAATCAGTGTGCTTTCTTTAGTATATAATCAGCTGAAAATGAGAGTCATTGTGTTCACGTGACCTCAGAATGAGACGTTTATATCTACACAGGGAGCAGGTCCTCGTCTACAGAGATCACCGTGTCAGCTGTTTCCAAGCTGCTAACATCTCATCAATACACACCTAAAACATCCTCTGACGCAAAAATGTTTTCATGAAGGCTGTTGTGTCGACTTTGAAACCCAAGTGTCATGAACAGGTCAGAGTTAGACCCTGTCTGTTCATATCCAGATATTTCCCCGTCCGTTTAGAAGAAAAATTCTGTCCACACAACCTGGTTTTATAAACTATCAGTAATAACAGTAGAACGCTGACACAACTCCACACACTGATGTGCACAGTGTTCACACAGACAGTGTTGCTGCTGCAGAGCTGCTGCTGTAACTTCTGTATTTCCACAACTGAAAGTCGGTACTCCTCATATTTATGGAGCCATGAGAGTCAATGCATCATTAACAACATGGACCTGCAAATATTTCACAATAAAAGCCTCCTGTTAACAAATGAAGCACAAAGGTCGTTAAAAAGTGATAGCAGACACCTCGTCGGACATCGCCCTCACCTTTCAAATCTAATAGAATTATTTTAAATTATTTTTTGTAAACATATCTGAATCTGCAACATAACCACTAACATGTCTGTGTCAGGGACATTTAGTGATACACAGCTTTATCACACGTAGAGGTAAGTAAGAGGTGTACCGCTGATTTGGGGCCCTTTTGTTCACAGGTAAGGGACTGACCCGTTGTGAACAGACACCGCATCAGTTTAGAATAAAAGCTAAAGACAACGTCGGCCCCCAAGGTCCCTGAAGGGATCCTCCTGTAAAAAGGCTTAAAATCTAGTGAGGTTTAAACGCTGATGAGCAGCTGGTGATGTGAAGACACCTCACAGGTATAATTAGTAAACCAGCAGCTGAGCTAACCTCCAACATGCTAACACCAATCAGTCCCTGTTTCCTCTGTACGGGGTCGTTCACTCCCTCCTGGCACTTTGTTCCAGTCTCCAGAAGACAATGTTACATATCATCTCAATGTTCTACAGTGACACAGTTGTGATCATGTGTATATGAGCTAACTTCCTGTCCGTCATCAGGAGGTGGAGGGGACAGTGGACAGCAGAGACACCAGTCGAGCTGCAGACAGCTGTCTGAGACCAACAACAACAACAAAACTGGTAGTTTTTTTACCACCTTATCTGAGACTGAGCCACCTGAAGCAGGAATCTTACATTAAACATGGTCTTCTCACCATAACCAAGTGGTTTGTTTCTGTACGTAACCACATTCACCACAGGGTTGTTGAAATGTAAAGTTTCAACAAATTTGCATCACAATAACGTACAAATGAAACTGCAGTGACTACTGTCAATAAAAGGAGCTGCTAAGAGGCTGAGTCTGTTCGGTACTGTGAGAGTCCAGAGATGTGTTTCATAATATTCATCAACTAAACAACTTAAACTTAGATAACTACGGCAAAACGAGATGAAATGAAATGTCACATTACTTGATGTTACAGTCAGCAGAAAATATCGGAGCCAAACACTCACCCTCTTTGTCTCAGAGCCGCCACGCCAGTGAATGAACAGGTAAATAATATGAAACCACACCCCCGTACCAATCACAACAACAGGAAGTGAAAGTCACCACAAGAAGGTGTGCAGCCGAAACAACTAATACACTACAGAGGTTAAACACACACTCAGCTCCTACAGTAACGTACCTGTGATTTACAGAAACATTAAAACATTAACTCTGGTGATTGGGTTTGTTTGTCGTCATGATTGTCCATCATTTTATTAAATAAAGATTGACTGAAGTGGGGGAAAGCTCCAGCTCTCTAAGCTGGGCAGATTTTTTAACTAGCTAACGAACTGTTTCCCTCGTCTTCATGTCTCTATGCTAAGCTAAGATAATCACGTCCTGGCTCTACATTCACACACAGACATGAAAGTTGTATCAATCCTCCAAAATATTTCCCAAAATGTCCAACTGTTCATTAATTCCTAAACACTGATCCTAAATCTGAGTCTCATCTTTTGTGTGATGAAGATAAGAGTTGTATACGACCTTCCTCCTCCTCTGATCCGTATGTTCAAGGCCACATTTAATCAGAAACTTTTATTCCAAGGACGAACATATAACGCACACATGAATGTGGAAACAGACGTCCGCAGGGCTCTGCAGCCATTTCAAGAGCTCCAGATATGAAGAGAGAGCCATATGCTGTGTGTACGATGAGTGTGTGCGTCTTTGTAAATGTGTACTCGGCTCATCTGCTGCTTGCGTGTGATGCTGGTGACAGAGGCCGCGACCCCGAGCCCCAGACCACGACCAGCAGCCGAGGCAGAGCCAGCTGGAGGGAGAAGACGAGAGAAGCAGCCCACAAAGTTGGAGCGATGATTCAGCCATGAAAAGCCTCTCAACACACTCATTATTTCTCGACTATCAGCCGTGCAGATGGTCGGATACGCAACAAGCATCACTCACTCCAAAAGCGAACAAGTGTGAATTTCCACACTGCCTCAGAGACGCTTCGTCTCTTTGAAAGTCTCTGTGAAAGAAAAGCTCACTGATCTCCTCTGTCTGAGGATTATCACAGAGCTTCAGGTGGTGCTGGTCAATAACAGTCTGAACAAACACTCAAACAAGATGGAGGATCCTCTTTGTCCCCAAGTTTAGGTCTGGGGACAAAAAGCCCCCAAAGAGGAATGATGTCACACTGCTTGTATACAAGGGTGTGTTTACGGTCCTGATGGGAAATCTCAGGATCTACAAGTACCGAAGGGACTAAAGCAAAGAGCTCCACAGATCAGCTCAGCCTCCGTGCTGCTGACGGCTCCTGGGTAACATTTACTCTTCAGATCGTTTCAGGAGGACGGATGAGGACGAAGACAGCTGACTGAGGCTGTGAGGAAGATTATCACTCTCACTGCTGACCTGAACTTCCTGCTGTTTGTGGCTGTGATCCTCTGAAGGATTTTCTTTAATAACACTGAACAGACTCTCAGTCATCACTGATGACCCACCCTCAGGCCCCGCCTGTACATATACACATACATCTGTAAACACGTTTTAACGAATAATTCAGTCCACACGACCTTGTTTTACAAAACATCTCTGTCTACACTAGAATGCTAAAACGACACACGTGTGCAGTGTTCACACAGACAGGGTTGTTGCTGCAGAGCTGCTGCTGTAACTTCTGTATTTCCACAACTGAAAGTCAGTACTCATATTTATGGAGCCTTGAAAGTCACTGCATCATCAACAATGTGATACTGCAAATATTTCACAATAAAAAACCTTGTGTTAACAAATAAAAGGATTTTGTCCACAGAAATGTTGCCAGGGGACCTTTTTTTGAAATGTAAACAGGAAACTGCCTGTTTCCTGTGTGAAAATGCGTCACACAGGAGAAAGGAGGTGAGCCATGAGACTCCTGTTCTCCAAATGTTCTGCAGCTGAGCTCACCTGTGGTTCGGGCGTTAGCTGTCTGTGAAGTGTTCAGGCTAACATTAACACCTACTGGAGCTCTCATCACCACTGATCAATGTTCAGTTTAAGGATGAAGAAGCTCACTGAAACATGCCACTGAAGCTCTGGACATGTGAAAGTTTCCCTTCCACTCCTCAGTAGCAACAGTCCCACTCTGGAAAGTGTCCCACCATCTGCTGGTTCCACTGGTCCTGATCCAAAACTGGCGGTTAGACCGCGGATGCTGTGGTGGAGTTAAAACACTGAGTACAGCAAACATCTGTGATGTGGTGAGTTGAAGTGTAAAGTCATCATTAGACCAAACTGCGAACAAATCAGTAGTCCGCCATTGTTGTTGTTGTTTCCAGCGTTTGCTCATCACACAAAGCATCAGCAGGCATGAGTGATTTGAGAAGATGACATCATTGTTTCCCAACCGCTCAGTTTTACACGTCCACACAGATAAACAGGAAACAGTTTTGATGAATCTTTACATCAGAGGGCGTTTAATAACATATAATCTAAAAATAAAAAAACTTCTGACCTACAGCTTTGTGGGCGTGTGAACCAGACGTCCAAACGTAGAGGAAAATATCCGTTTACAAAAATATCTGGATAGACAGAGCCACAGTGTGTATTGATCTGCGTGTACCTCCACAGCACCGCCCCCGTGCCTGTTATATGGCAGCTGATCTCGTCCTCAGCTCGGAGGGTAAGGAGCTCCTGGACCTCATTGTTTTCACTATTTGTGGACATTTTTAGCTGCTGTTCTTCTTTGAGTTAGCTGCTAACTGCTAACAGCTGCTTTTTGAATCTCCAGCGGTGAGTCGTACACATAACATGTGGTCGAAACGTCACACCCGTCCTGCCCTTGATCCCGTCCTGTCCCTTTTACACATAGGTCAACTCGGTGATACTGCCTCCAGTGCCGGCTTAAAGGTAAGACAACTCTGGCCCCCATCCTGTGACGTAACTTTTTATAAAGAACAGCAAGGTGGATAACGGTGCGTAAAAGAAGCTGATGACTCAAGTCATGTTGGACCGTCAGAATTCGCAGGTCAGAGTTCATCAAAGTTGAATCTGAGCTGATTCTGTCAGAGTCGCGAGTCACACTGGGTTCACAGACGAGTTCTCGACCTTGTGAGTTTTCAGGGAGGTGAAGGAGAACACTCACAGTCTGGGGAAAGTCGTACGGAGCGTGGAGTCAAAGGGAAGGACTGTTCAGACAGAAGGCAGGAAGATGCTCATTAAATTCAAAGCTGAATAGGGAGAAGCAGGCGGGGAGTGTGAACAGCCGATCGGCAGTGCGTATCTGCCCGGTCACTGGGCCTCGACGCCTCAACAGCTGTTGACTCTGGCGCACAATACCAATCGATTAGCCGGCCCAGACACAGAGTGCCGTGGCTGGCAAAGGTCGCCGTACGTGTTCGCTCTCTTCCCCTGCCTCGAAAATTGGATTTGCATTTTGGGGAGACAAGGGTTTCCTGTGTGAGTGTGTGTGTGTGTGAGGTGTGTGTAATGCCTGAGATGAGAGCGGGTTGCCTCAGTAACCATCCTGCTGCACGGAGACGTCTCAGAGGAATGTTGGAGGATGACACTGTATGCCTCCTTTCTTTGCATTCACTCTTCAGCCGACTGTAAAAGCACTTTAATGTCATTCCATTAACGTGAACTAAACCAACAGACTGTCACACACACACCTGCATTATCTGTATGATAATTTAAAACTGCTGGAGCAATGCAACGTGTCGCTCTGAAATCACACTGCCTTCTCCAGAATACAGAACTGAGGATTAATTTTCTCAAGACAATGATTCTTTTTTTAGGTAAATCATTTCCTCTCCTCGCCCCTCGCCCCTCGCCCTCCTCCCTCCCCCTTCCCCTCCTCCCTCGCCCTCCTCCCCCGAGCAGAAAAACTACGATGAAATGATGGAGAGAAAAAATTAAAAAAAAAGCTCCACACTCATCAGGAAATCTTATCAAAGCTGTGGAATGAGATTACGTCTGAGATAAGGAGATCTATGCAATTATAAACAAGGAGACGCTGTCTTTTTTAGGCTGTTGACCAAATCCTTTATGTGTGACTTAGTGGTTGCTTAGTGAACATAATCCATGATTACTGCACACACCTGGGAGGTGCTGCCTTATTTATTTCTGTGGATTCAAATCAAGGCAACACGAGACAAACTGCTGAGGAGTGTTTCCTGAGCAGACACATGAGGAGAGAATAAGAATGAGTCTGAAGGTGAGACGAGATAAAACCAGTCAGAAACGTCTTTGTTTTAAAGGGCAGCTCCATTTTTTGGCAGTTTAATGGCTGAGCTGTGGCGACGTGACGTCTCTGCAACTGGTCTAACAGGAGGAGAAACTGAGCAGCCAGAAACACAACGGACTCATTAACAGACAACCACAGAGGTCATATTGACGAGGATGTGGCCAAAAGATAACAACAGTTTGACGCTGTCTGGCTGACGGACAGTTTGTGTCAGCAACATGCAAAATGTGCCAGAGTTAAGAGGGATTTATACTTATTATATTTATACTGTGCACAATCTACGCTGTAGGCTCTGCATAGACGTGTACCCTACACCACAGCCTGACGTGCACCTCTCCAGAAATGTGACTCCACGTCACAGTGCCGCAGACCTCCTGTCTGTTTCTGTGAGCTGAAACCATTTCCCTCAGTGGAAACTAAACTTTGATTGACTTTAATTTCACAGATAAGAAACAATAAACTGTGAAGACAATAAAGCCTCCACAAAAATAGCATTTTAAGTCTTGTGTGTGATTTATCCTGGCTGAAATATGAGTAAAGGAAAACTCCACTAGCCTCTAGGCTAACTTATACAATATAAAATGCCATAAGCTTGTGCTAATAACGTTAGCATGTTGTATTTGTGGGGAAAATGTGTCCAGTATAAGACAATAAGTTGTTGGTGTACTATATGAGTTGCTATAGAGCGGAATTTTATAACGTTAGCTTTGTTAAATGTTGCTGTTGTCCCTGGCTTAGAGAAAAACTCTGCTAGCTGCTAGGCTAATTTATACAATGTAAAATGCCATAGGCTTGTGCTAATAACGTTAGCATGTTGTATTTGTGGGGAAAATGTGTCCAGATAAAGACAAGTGTTTGTCTGTGAATGCTGCCAGTTATAGTGAAGCTGATTTGTGTTTGAAACTGTCTCTATGAAGCCATGTTTAATGTGTGTTTAATGTGTGTTTAATGTGTGTTTACTGTGTGTTTAATGTGTGAATCAACTAAACTTTACAGCACTTCACAGAAACTCCTCTGCCGACTAGTGTTTTGGAGGTGTAACTGCAGAGTGACACAGACACACAAGTATAAATGCTCACAACAATCTCACTAATAAATGTCAACGTCAGTTTGACAGCAGTTGAACTGCGTAAAGCACAATCAAACATCAGCAGAGAGTTTACAACACTGCAGTGTGAGAAAATAATGTCAACAGGCAGCACAGACAGCACCAGAGCTCAGTTTAGTGTTGACGTTTCAGGATTTAGTTTAAGTGTTCAGGCCGACCAGTGTTGGGCTCATCACTCTGATCATGCTATATTTTACTCATTACTCTTTTCAAAAGCAATAATACTACGTAACTAATTAGCTAGCTGGAACCTCCTCTAAATGTTTTGTGTTGAGATGATATTTCAGACTGAAGTTCTCCGATGGTATCCAGAGGTAACCTGCAGAGAACGCTGGATAAATGTTCCATTCACTGGGCTGAGCAGCTTCGTCTCGTCTGCCTCCATCATGGAACAAAGACACTGTGGCCTTTAATGACGCTCCGGGTCAAAGGGCACCATGAACGCCATTAATCAGTTTTCAGTTTTCAAAGTGTTATTTTTGTCTGTGATTAATTAATTGAAATAAATGTGTCATTTTGACAGCTCTGGTTGTAACAAGTTGTTTGGTTTTGGGGCAACTGTAATATGATTACTGACATTTAATTAGTAATTAGTTACACTACCTGTTACTGGAAAAAGTAATGTTATTACTGCTGGACCCTGCAGCCAACTGACAGCAGTGTTAAACAGTGAGCAGCCCTGGTGAGTCCAGCGTCTCACTGAGTGGCTGAAGAACCAGCAGAAAAACAGAAGGCTTCCATCGTAACGACTGCCGATGATTTGCTGTTGGGTCGATGCTGATTTCTCATGCACAAACAGACTGATGATGGTGGCGGAAAAGCGATAGCCATCTGGGTATTTCTATGTGTCCTCAGCACTCATTCATCTCCTCCGTCTCCTCTTCCTTTCTTCTTTCTGTCTTAGTGGCTCCAGACAGCAAAGAGAGAGAAAGCAGACACAGCTGAAGATAAGAGGAAAGAGAAATATAAAGAGCCTGAGGACAGTCGTGACTGAGACCCCATGACGAAAGGAGCCATTTTCTGATGCCAGACTCTGAACCTTAATTCAGGGTGAAAAGTTGATTGTGTCTCTGGCGTAGGGAGAGACTGAGAGGAGGGAAAGGAAAGGAGCGGAGCGCTGAAGGTGTGGCTGATAGTTCCTTTTTTAAAACTGTGGACAGAACAAAATATATGGAAAATGTAATTTCCTCTGCTGTTTGAGTGTGTGTGTATGTGTGTGTGTGTGTGTTGGCAAATCATCGTCCTCAAACATTTCATGTCAGCAGCGAGCACTTCACAGTGAATGACGGCGCTGGTGAAGAGGTGTGTATATTTGTTTCTGTTCAGTTTGGCTGTTGAAGGTAATCGTCTGTAATTTTATACGTGAGAGCTGGACGATCCATAACCAGCGGGAACCAACAGACCGGCCGGCGTGTTCAAACTGAAACCACAACTCCATCAACAGCAGCCTGAAAAACCCTGCTCCAATGAAACACTCTGCCCTCACCACTAATGTGAGACAGGACCGTGGACCTCGGAGTGGTGCAGTATGGGTAACTGCAGGAATCATATCGGCATGATGGCGGGGACGTTTTGAGGCCCGGTTGTGGTCGACTGGATTCGTATTAAAAATGGTGGAAATGACTTGCAGCTGGTCTGGAAGCTCAGTAATGACATGATGGAGCTGCAGAGTGCACGCCGCCGTGCACAGGAATGAAACCACAGCGTGAAGGTTAGAGGCTAATCAAGTGTCAGAATCATGTCACAGCCCAAAGAAACCATTACCTCTGATTCTACTGTTCCTTTTATTTGTACACGATGGTGAACTCTGACGACTGCGGCCGCTCCTGCTTCACTAAAAGTCAAGAAAGGTGAAGGACCAACCCAAGGTGATATGTAAACTCATCTTCATTGGTCCACTACAAACATGACGTATCATGTGAAACATGGAAGTAGCTACATGCCCATTAGCCCACAGCGTCATTAACAGGCGGCTCGCTCAGTGTGTGACGTGCACTTGGAGATAAAATATAGGCCTATATTAATGAAGGTTCATTAGTACGGTTTGTATTTCTCTGTAATGTAGCACAGTGTTAACAATGTTACTGAGACTATTCTTTCTCACACCTTCAACTCAAACCACCAAAATATATCATTTCATCATTACATTCATATCACAAACATGAGGGACACTAGTCCACTGATGGACCCTGATGAGGACTGTTGGTCCACTAGGGACAGTCTTAGTCAGAGGCAGCCCTACGCTCTGAGCATGCTCCACAGTTTCCCGGAAGTCCAATAGCATTAAATGTGTAAGAGAAGAAGAAGCCGGTAACAACATGGAGAAATCTCCATCCAGAGCCGTGACTTTTTGGACGGACCAAATGTACAGAGCTGTAAAGTTGTCCACCATGGTACCAGTTAGCTGCTAGCTAACCGTAGCTAACTTGTTTGTCCATTGTTTGGTCTGTGACGTAATAGGTCAACAGGAAAAAGGTCCAATACTAACAAGCTGAAAGGGGGCATATCTCCACCTATCAGAGAGGAGTCGCACATACTGAGGCCTCCCGTGCTTGTATACTGGGACAAGGACAGGAGTCCAGTTAAATGTCCTTGTCCAGCTGTGACATGGAGACGGACTGAGTGTGCTGAGGCAACATTCTGCAGTCGCATGTCTGAAGGGTTAATTTTGGTTCCAACAGTACTATACTGAAAGTGTTGGATGGAAACTTGGCTATAGAAACAGACAACTGTTCACACTCACAGACAATTTAGAGTCACCAGTTAACCTGCATGTCTGTGGACTGTGGGAGGAAGCTGGACTGACAGTGTATTTGGAAAAAAGTACTAAAACTAGAAAGGTTCAATATATATTTACATGCGTACAGAGAGTGAAGAAAATCAGTCGCTAGTCACTAGAATCAAACAGTGACCCAGCTCTGCAGCAAGGTTGGGTTGTTTTTCTTCCATTGACGACATGTTGCTGCGTCTCCTGTGCAGGTAGCGTAAAGCTCCTTTAACTGGTAGAATAAATTACAGTCTTTGATGACGAGAGTCTTCACAGAGTAAAAAGATGTGAGATCCCACTTAGCTTTAAAGCTGATGGGTGTAAATAATGATTGGGTAAATGAAATATGCAGTCACAGTGGTGGTACTGTTAATGAGCTCGCTGTAATCTGCGCTGCCCTGATGGTAACCGTAGGGAGGCAGAGTGGGGGAGGACTGGCTGTCAAAGAGCCATGCAGTGCGCTGCTTCCACTGTGCCCCCAGTACAGGCCTGATGAAGTGGCTCCATCCATCTTGTTGGCTCCCAGTAAAGAACAGGCTCATTTGGCCGCTGAGCTGATGACAGATGGGAGCCGCCGCGAGCTTTTCTCTGCAAAAGGCCGGGACCCCTGGCTCTCAGAGCTGCAGACTGAACTCAGTGTCGGAGGGGGCAGCGACACCGAGCCATGAGACGCTACGGATACACACAGAGAGGGTGATGTCATCTGGTATACTCTGCTCCTCTCTGATTGTTTCTGTTCTGCTGCTGATGCTCAACATTCAGACTCATGTCTCTGACGGTACAGCAGATAAAATGAATGTGGTCATCTGTTGGAATCAAACACCTCATTACACTTCATGTGTCCTGGGTGGATCAGATCACTGTCTGATCTCAAAAAAGCTGCATGGAAATTCATCCTCAAAGCATTCAAGCTGGACTGAAACCTGATCGATTGCTCTTCAGTGGAATGATGCATCCATGTGGCTATAAATGTCTCCGTCCCTCCAAGACACCAACACTTTACTCTTCCCCAGTGGAACTACGTCAGTGAGCAGACTGTGGAGACTCTCTGGGTCTGTCCCTGTGATAATGGAGGCTAACGTTACACTGAAATGTTCTTTGTTGTCACCTGAGACAGGAAGAAGAGCGTCCAGCCATTTCAATACATAAAACACAGACAGAGCTGTTTATCTGAAAAACATCAAGGTACAAAGAGTTGTTCTTGGTGACAAAACTATATGAAAACAAACAAAATGAGAGGAAAGAGAATTTGGAGCTGTCCATGGGTGCTACAACTGAAGACCCTGGGAGAGTGTGGAAACTTCTGTCATGAATTAAAGATAGGAGATCTCCTCTATTTCGTGATTTTCTCTCCCGTCTATCTCCGGAGCAGGTCTGTCGTTTACAAGAGATTGTGTCACCTCTCATCAGCAGCAAAAGCACTAACTACCAAGACAGCATCTCAGCAGAGGAGCAGCTGATGATGACGCTGTGCTTCTTGACAACAGGTGAGTTCCAGATATTAGATACTGAGAGAAAACACACACTATAACGCTCTACTGTGTGATATATGTCATTACACAGGGGTGGGACCATTAGGCCTAGGTTTCATTACCCAAGTCTGGATATGACTGACACATGACCGACTGTTTCACAGGGAGAAGACGACAGATTTAATCATTACAAAGAAGTAAAACTATCCTCCTGACTCTGCTGTGACAGCTGTGTGCTGTTACATTATTCTTGTTTTTCCATCAGTAGTTTAGTGACATCAGCAGTGTTCAGGAGGTCACCTTTGAAATGTAAAAGGTAACAGATTACTCTCTACCCTCTGAAAATATAGTAAGTAATGTAACCTTAAGGACTACACTTGATTACTTTTCTTACAGATATTATATTCTCCATATAAACCTTTAACCAGAGAATATACTTTATCATTCACCAACATTTTTGTAACGAGTTGCTCCAACACTGGATGACAGACTCATATTGATATTTCAATATTGGCACCGTCACCTGAGACAGGAAGAAGAGCGTCCAGCAATTTCAACACATGAAATAGGCGGTGTTTCTCAATTGCAAGGATCCTTCCTTGGGAGGACAGATCCTCCCAAGGAAGGATCCTGCAGAGGCAAGGCAAGAGTCCTCCTAGCATCCAGTGAACACATATTGGAACAGGCTAACAAGGTGTCCCCACGTGTGCGTCATTAGCCCTCTTGGGACTGACAGGGCTTCAGGGCACTGTGGGAATTTTGACACTCTCTAATGTTGTTGTACAGTTTGAACAAATATAAGTGGCATTTTCAGAGTCATGTGACTTTTATGGAAAATATATTTCTGGATTCTACTTATAAGAATAAAACTCAGGTCGGCTAAATGACATTTTTGTAAAAGGTGTTTTTAGAATTCCTCTACAATGTATAAAAACTGACCTTACCCATTGTGCTGAATGTTTAGGTCAGCTGATGTGTTTCTGTAAAGTCTGATGAATGTATGAAGCATTAACACTTTCATTCTCACACACATTCACACCCTAATCCCTTTTCAGAGTGGTTAACCTCAACAGCTGAAAAAAGTCCTACATCACCTACAGTATATAAACAGACTTACACACAGAATCACACTGTGACTCCAAAGTGATTTTATGTGTGTATCAGCACAAATTCAGTTACAGTAATATGAATAGCGGATCTGATCTGATGAGCCGAGCTGATCTGAAACAGCTGATGGTGGCGATTGTACCTGATACCGCCGTGTAATCCTCTGAAATAAGTTCACCTCAAAATTAATGAGTGATGCTTTTACTCTGGTCGCCCTCACCTCCACCAAATCGTGTGCAAAGCATTGTGGGGATTTTATACCCGCGGAGGATCCACACTTGCATCCTCCGAATTTCGCTGAAAGAAGGACTCAGTCCTTCGTGAAACTCGGGAGGATCCTTGACATTGGAACAGTCCTGCGGCTGAGGTCGATGACGTAGCATCCTTCAAATCCGCCCATTTGAGGATCCTTCCTTGCAATTGAGAAACGGCTATAGACCGCACACCAAGCTGTTTATCTGAGGCTGCCTTCAGAAAACTTCACAGTGCAAAGAGTTTTTCCTCGTGACAAAACTAATTCTTAGAATTATGACCAACGATATCCCTCACAGTTGAGACCACACCCTGGTGAATATGGAAGTCATTCATATCTCGGCCATTCAGAGAGATCCTACAGTGAAAAACTGTGACGAGAAGAGACGAGGACTTTAAAAGTCCAGTGTCAAAGATTTAAGGAGATTCAATGGCATCTATCAGTGAGGATTACAGATTCCAACCAGCTGAATCTGCTCCTGGTCAGAATTCCTTCAGTGTTCATTGATCAGGAGCTGAATTATCCTCAAAGGTCTCCTCCTCTCAGAAACACACATACCAGCTGATTGACACCAGAAAACACTCTAACCAAAGACAGGTTCACGTTAAAAAATCTGTCAACGTTACAGAAGGACAGAGAGTTGTTGACTAGAGATGATACGCCGTCTCATGGTGAGGTCACTTCCTGTCAACGTTACAGAAGCACGGAAGTACAGAGAGTTGTTGACTAGAGATGATACGCCGTCTCATGGTGAGGTCACTTCCTGTCAACGTTACAGAAGGACAGAGAGTTGCTGACTAGAGATGATACGCCGTCTCATGGTGAGGTCACTTCCTGTCAACGTTACAGAAGTCGCTGACTAGAGATGAACCGCCAGCTTTTTACAACCTTACAGAACGGAGCGTTGACAGTAGGCGTTTGTTTCAACTTGTCTTGTTGTGAATCTTTGGATTTCCTGTTTACATCACCAGGTGTTCCCGCCCCTACCCATGATGCTCCTGTTACCTAGCAACCAGTTCGCCAGCAACAAGTTGGTTAAATAATGGAGCCAAAAAATTGTATTTTATTTTTCTATTCTATGGCTGAGGAGACACTTCACTGTTGGCAACACCAGTGTGTGAAACATTTCAGGCTGAGAGAGAGGAGCATTTTCAGGAAAATTAAACCTAGTATATTAAGACTGTTTAAGATGTGTACTTTAGCTAACAGAAGAACAGTGTTGTTTTTAGGGGCGCCATATTCCATGAAGAAAACCCAACTGTCTCGGGCACACAGTGAATCTTGGATTCAGAGAAAGAAGTCTTAGTCTTCATTTCTTGGCTGCATCTGAAGGAGTGTTGGAAATGGGACGGGCGTGGTCGCACCGCTGTGAGGCACTCAGTCTTCAAACGCAGCCTTGGAAAGCGTCGGCCTCTTCGTTGATACACACCTTGTATCTAAACCAGAGTTTGTTTGCTTCGTCTCTCATGTTTGATATGAACACAGTGCTGCTGTGAATGTTAATGTCTGCTTTATTAAATTGGATTTCTCTAGCAGCAGCCATATTTTGTCTCAACAACAGTCTTATGACCACTGAATGATCATATGAGAGACAGGCCAGGGCTATAAATATAACGGAGAGCTATAATTAAGAGGGGAGATGGGAGAGGAGGTGAGCAGATGTGTTTCAGCCCACAGGTGGAAGAACGACAGTGACTCTGCTGTAATGAGTGCAGCGCCAAGGTCATTCTGCTGCTGCCAGTAATGAGGAAGAGGAGCTGATACAGGAACTACACAAACTCTTCGATACGTGGGACACTTCAGGTAAATCTCCATCTACGAGCAGACTCATACACAGAGGTGGTAATGGAAATAAATAGAGCTCATTAACAGGCCGAGGAAAGGACAGACAATAGTTAATAAGATATTTCAGTTTGGACTGAAGGAGTGAAGCGACCGATGCCGCCGTCCAAAGAGCCACACAGTTAGCATGGTTAGAAAAATAAATCTCAATCATAAATCAGTTTCATTTACACCTACGGACAACTTAGAGTCAGCAATTAACCTGCATGTCTTTGGACTGTGGGGGGAAGCTGGAGCACCTGGAGGAAACCCACACTGACACAGGGAGAACATGTCGGAGCACCCGGAGGAAACCCACGCTGACACGAGGAGAACATGTCGGAGCACCCGGAGGAAACCCACGCTGACACGAGGAGAACATGTCGGAGCACCCGGAGGAAACCCACGCTGACACGGGGAGAACATGTCGGAGCACCCGGAGGAAACCCACGCTGACACGAGGAGAACATGTCGGAGCACCCGGAGGAAACCCACGCTGACACGAGGAGAACATGTCGGAGCACCCGGAGGAAACCCACGCTGACACGGGGAGAACATGTCGGAGCACCCGGAGGAAACCCACGCTGACACGAGGAGAACATGTGGGAGCACCCGGAGGAAACCCACGCTGAAACCCACGTTAAAACAAAGTGTCCACTGCCCACCCTCCAGTCTCTACTGGTTAGCTGATGATAGCCTTGGCCACTCTACACTGAGGACCTCCTGGGTCAGGTGGTTCGTAGCTGGCGGCCTCTCGGTACTGACGTCCTGGTGGCAGGATGATGTTGCTGCATTAACACTGTGCCCACCCTCCCTGGTGTCCCCCCAGTGGCCCCGCTGAGTAAGTGGCTTCATTTGGAGCTGCTGTTAACGCTGTTAACACTGTTAGCTTTGTTAGCAACACTGGCAGTTCTGACACTGCTAACAGAGCTAATAGTGCTAATGGTGCTAACAGAGCTAACAGTGTTAAAAATGCTAAAAGGGTTTCATGGTTCAAAACTGAACCGCTTACTCACCAAGGTTACCTGGGGTTAAACCAGAGGGTGGGCACAATGTTTCCACAGCACAGTGTTGGGTTGGGATGGTGTTACAAGCAGTAATCATCAAATGCGCGACGCCACTAGCTAGCTTCTAGTCAATGACCGTGGTGGGCAGTGGGCACTTGTTTATACATGTTAACATGGTGTTCTGTCTGTGTGTCTCCCACCGGACTCAGATGGTGCACAGAGCAGACAACTAAAGACAAGCAAAATGAAAATACAGACTGACACAGCAGCAGGCGCTCAGTCTGTGGCGACTTGGCTTGAGAACCAGAGGGTCGCCAGTTCAAGTCCCCTTACAAACCTAGTAGAGTTTGGGCTGCGATATCTCTCTGCTGTCACTGCATGTTGTGACATGTGAACGTAACATTTAACTGCCAACGACGGCTTCTTTTGTTGGTGTCTGACGCTGCAAGTCACTGACCAAGTGCCAGATTTCAACAACTTCAGAGTCAGACCAGGTTACATCCTCAGTGTGTGGGCACGACCCTGTTGCTAGGTTCTGTATGTGTGCAGATGAAGAGCTGGTGCATGAGGAGGAGATGCGGGAGGAGGTGTAGGAGGAGGTGTGGGAGGAGTGTGTCATGGGAGTATCTGAGGATGTTAAAGTGAAGACGCACAGAAGCAATTCCAGCAGAGAGTCATTGAGCAGAGAGAGTCCACAGAGCTGCGGTCCTGATCGATAAAAGAGGCCCGTCAGTTGATGCATGGCGTTGTTTGGAGACAACCCTGGGATGTTTCATGCTACATTTAGTGACGGTGGAGCAGCTCAGTGTGAGTTATGAACACTGTGCCGGTGTCTCCTCCCTGCAACATTACCCTTAATGTCGCAGCAAAAAGTGAGCGAAGCTCTAATTAAAAAAACAAGGATGGCTAATGGCGCCGTCTCATATCCGACACATTCATAGCCGTCACAAACTTCATCTGCGTAATTACACCCCTCAGTTCCACAACACTGAGAGCGTGGCACTAATTGCTTTCTGTGTAATTGCGTTACCTTTCTCTGGGTGTCTTTCTCTCACTGGAAGAGATAATGAAAGGTTAGTGCTGACCATCTGCAGAATCAGAATCTACGCTGCTCTGATTAAACAGGGACACGTATGTTACCGCTGAACACCACTCCACAGCTGGAAGAATGGCGGAGGACTGCGGATGAAGAGCTGTCGGTGAATAATAGGTTTTAAATGCAGCGAGCTGCAGGGTGCATCACACCAAGCATCATTTTTTACTCCTGAAATTACATTAGAGCTCTGAGTCGATATGAAGCACTTGATGAATGCCATCACACACACACACACACACACACACACACACCCAATAATGAGATGTAATCTATCTTATGATGAATATTGATCATTTACATTCAGCTCATCTAGAAAATATGTAAATGTATTGACAGGACAGAGGAGGAGGAGCTCTTCAGCGGGTTCAGAACAGCTGCTCAACACTCAACGTTTACCGTCTCTAAATCATTAAATAAATTATTCAACATCGTTGTGTGAACCGCCTCATTTTATAAAAGATAAATAATTCCCTAAGGACGTGACCACTGGAGAGGTTTTTATGAACGTGTGTCCCGTTCAGTCTTAAAGAAACTTGGAGCTCCAGTTCCTGGGCTGTTCCTGGTCTCTCAGGATGCAGCCGGTGTCTTTTTCCTCTCTCTCATCCATAAAGCAGAGCCTGAGGTCTGACTGAACTTTTCAAATGTCTCATATTCACGCAGAATTGAGGAAGTCACATTCACACTGTGTCACAGTCTGATCAGACTGCTGATGATGTGCAGCCGGGCTGTTAGCGCTGTAATAAAACTGATTGAGGTGCTGGCTTCAGAGACAGAGGTCAGAAATGTTGGAGCTGATCTGAAATGAATGCGTCAAAAAAACCTCCCTGAATCTGACGCATATTCATTCATTATGAAAAAGAAGAAAGAAAGACGTCAGTCTGACAGGGACCAGAGGACAGGCTGACCCGGGCCAAAATATATGAAATTATTAAGATGAAATTATAGCGAGTGTGAAGCGGTCAGGATGACAGTCAGCACCTCCCAGTCTGAGGTCATGGTTCTCTGAACCCTCTGGGTTGAGAGAGAGTAAATGTCCCAGGAGAAGGAGTTCAAGTATCTCAAAGTCTTGTTCACACTGAGGGTAAGATGGAGCGTGAGATGGACAGAAGGTTTGGTGTGGTGTTTGCCAGAAGTCAAAGCTTTCTATTTCCTGGTCCATCTGCAGTCCCAACCCTCAGCTATGGTCATGAGCTCTGGGTAGTGACTGAAAGAATGAGGTCACAGATACAAGCGTCTGAAATGAGTTTCCTCTGTAGGGTGTCTGGGCTCAGCCTTAGAGATAGGGGGAGGAGTCAGACATCTGGAGGGAGCTCGGAGTAGAGCCGCTGCTCCTTCATGTTGAGGTGGTTCAACATCTGATCAGGATCCTCCTGGTCCAGCTGGTAGGAGGCCCCGGGGCAGACCCAGAACACACTGGAGGGATTATAGATCTCATCTGGTCTGGGAACACCTCGGGGTCCTCCAGGAGGAGCTGGAGAGTGCTGATGAGGAGAGGGACGTCTGGGGTACTTTGTACCCACAACTGGGCTCTGGATAAGCAGATGGAAATAGATGGATGAATGGACAGAAACTAAACCTGTTTCAAAATATGGATGACCAAAACAGATGCCAAATACAGAAGAGCGATGGACCACAGGTACGAGTGGCTCTAAAAAGTAAAGTGAGACTCTGAGTTGAAGTCCTCCAACTTCTAACATCAGTCCCTGCAAACCAAGTTCAGATTTTTGTCCCAAATTGTTGCATGTTTGAAAATAATTATGAACTCATATTGTGTCAACCACTTCTACGCACCAACTCCAAAACGTTCGTCCGAACAAATTTGATTTTGTGGGTTTTTTTTGCATCCATCAAAAGTCTTCACAGAGGTGTTTGAGCGAGACACAGTGAACAAAATGTGACGTAACCTGCAGGACACGTGTCCACAACAACAGAGAGAGGAACGGCAATGTTTGTCTTGAAATCTTCTAGAGAGAAGGGAGCGTTGGCAGATCCAGAGATGCACGACACCAATAATGGTGCCTATAGCAGAGTCAGTTTAACATCTGCTCAGTGATCGTCTTATAACTCAGGCAGCAGCAGAGAGTGGTGACAGTCAGAGAGGAAACTCCACAGGAGAGAAGCAACGAGACAAATGTGTCTTTACTTTGTGTCTCATGCTGCAAATTTCCACAACAAATACAACAATAAAATATGTTGGAGTCAGTGTGTGAGGTTTCTGTGTGTGTTGATATTTATCACATGAAGGATTAAAATAAAAATACAGACTGGGTGTGCAGAGGACTTAAATTAACTCCTTAGTAATTTAATGGGCCCTAAAAAGTAACACATCTTATAAACAAACTCCTGCACACTGTCGAACTTCTGTTTATTGCGACATTTCAGTAATTAGACATCATCAGGCAGTTTGTGACAAAGAGAAGCTTTCTTCAGTCGGAGTAGCTGTGAGTTTACAATCAACCACTAGGTCTGATGAAGGTCTAATTACCATGACATCACAATACATTTATTGTTTTTGCACAACAGTGTGCAGGAGATTTAAAAAGCAGCTGTTAGCAGTTAGCAGCTAACTGGAGCTCCTTACCCTCCGAGCAGAGGACCAGATCAGCCGCCATATAACAGGGACGCTTGATTGTTATTGACATGTGATGTCATTGTTATTGTTTATAAAAAGCTGCTGACACGTATGTTATATGTCACACTAGAGGGCGACGCTGCCGTGTTATAGGTCACGCCTCTTTTGATTCTGTGATGACATCATGCTGTCTGACATCACACCCTGGAGCCACATGATGCCGCCGTCATTTGGTTCGTCATCTCTGCATGGAGCTGAGGAGGAGGGCGTGGCTTAACTGTAACATATACTCTTTATTTATTGTACTTTAAGACGTGACTCGGCAGGATAATTGTGTTGCGTGTTCCTCTGGAGGAAGAAATAAAGTTCTGTGAGTTGAAGAACCATCTGAAGTGAACCACGGGGAAGCAGAGCATCATTATCGCTGCGTTCAGGGAACAACTGCAGCACAGCGGCTCCAGAGAGCGGCTCATTATGAAGGAAGGTTCCAGGTACAACTAATGACTGTTTCACTAACACTTCATATTTCTATTATTCTACGATTCATCATTTCATCTGTAACATAAAGAAAAGGTGACGTACGGCCATCACTGAGCCTCATGGGATGTTTCTAATTGTTTATTGTGTCTGAACGATTAACTGATTTAATTATTGAGTTATTGTTTCAGCACCAGAACCTGCCGATGAAAACTACTGTGTGTGTGTGTGTGTGTGTGTGTGTGTGTGTGTGTGTGTGTGTGTGTGTGTGTGTGTGTCACATCAGGGGCTGAGACACTGCAGCTGAAAATCAGAGACAGGTCACTGAGGGTCAGCTCATCATTCCAGAACAGTTTGGACGCTGAGTAAAACAGAAACAAAAACAGGAAGTAATGATTTGTAAATTCGGTTTGACCTTTACTCAACTGAATACAGCCCAAAGATATTTAATGTTCAAACCACAGACTGTGTATGAAGACGGACGACATGACAGCTGAAACATCTGGATCGCCCCCTGGTGGCTGGCTGCTTTGTACAGTCTGTTCAAACTTGATAAACTTTATTGTTTTTTCGTAAATGTACACTCATTCTGCAACCAAAATATTAAAGTTGAGACAGCAGCAACAAAAGACTGGGTGAGGTGTGGAATGATCAGAAAACACCAGGAACCTTCGACAGCTAACAAACGATGGTCATCATTGATGGCGTGAAAGCAGCGCCCTCTAAAGGCTCAGCTGGTCCATCCAGGTTTTGGAGCAACATATGCTGAGTGCAGGTACCAGACTGACCTGTCTGCAGTCCACACCTGTCTCCTGCTGGACATGTGTGGGACATGATGTAGCGTCGACCCCAGACAGGTGCATCATGGGACTGTTGAGACACTGAAGTCGGACAAACTTCAACGCTCAGTGTCCTCAGTGTCCCAAAACACTGACTGGGTGCTGGTCAAAGAAAAGCTGATGATGTCACACACCCAACTTTATTGCACCCTGCTGCAGAGTGACAAGAACAATAAAGTTTATCAGTTCAAACATCAAATATCTTTGGACTGGCTTCGACTGAATTTAGGTCAGAAAGGATTGACACAGCGTGCAAACGTTCTGGAGTCAGAGTTGTACATCATTACAGATCAGAACGGATACTCAGTGGTCCGGGGGGTGAAACTGTTGTGTCTTTAACGTCTGTGTGAGGCGGAGAGGAAACATGGAATAAACCAGGATAACTGGGAATATGTGGCTGTTTTTCTTCTCCATTTGAAGAGCAGAAGTTGCTCTGGTCATGGAAATGGATTAGACTCATTTTCATCCTCTTTAAGATTAAGAGTTGTGAAGTTAATGAGAGTATAGCACTTCAAAGTTTAAAGATGTTAGTGGCTGTTGCATAAGAAGGAGTGTCAGTGTGTTGCATCCTGACATCCAGCGTAGAAAGAATAAGCCGACACATCATTAAAAGGAGCAGGATTTAAACTCTTTTGGCCAAATTCAGTCTTGGGATTAAAACTAATAAATAAAGTTCGACTAACAGCTTCTTCTTCTTCTTTTTCTGCAGGATACATCTTCCTCTCACTGTGTGTGTGTGTGTGTGTGTGTGTGTGTGTGTGTGTGTGTGTGTGTGTGTGTGTGTATGTGTATGTGTAACTAATAATCCTCTATTGAACATTACTCTGGTGTTTTGGCATCGACTGCTGTCTCAACAAAAGTTCACGCTGAGCCCAGAGCATCATGGGCCTCAGAAGTGGCTGTGACTTTGTATCTCCTGCAGCTCATGAAAGTAAACTCTTACACCTGTCATAACAGCAGCTGTCAGCTCTGACAGTGTGTGTGTGTGCACGCCTGCACACGGAGCTGAAGCAGCACACGTCTACATCAGATGAGTCAAAGGCACTGCTGCGTCACCGCGGCCTCGTTCCTGGATCTGTATACGCCGCAGATCATCACTCTGTTCGGTACCGTCCTTTGACCTGATGTGATAGGTTTCATATGACTGTATTCTGATGCACCTTATTTTACTGAGACTGTGGAGGACAGTTTATGTTCGTTTA
Source organism: Cephalopholis sonnerati (assembly GCA_019142605.1). Classification (NCBI taxonomy): domain Eukaryota; kingdom Metazoa; phylum Chordata; class Actinopteri; order Perciformes; family Serranidae; genus Cephalopholis; species Cephalopholis sonnerati. Next base: position 44,529,962 of record JAGQAX010000008.1, on the reverse strand, counting down.
GCTTTCGACAGGCTGATACACAATAACCAAGTCAGATATCAGCTCTGTCAGTGATGTCAGCGTCAGACACAGACACACAGAGGAACCCTTCATGGTGGTTTGTGACGCCACCAGCAAGTACGGTAGTATAAAGAGCAAGAAAGTCTGTATAAAGCAGGAGGGAGGGGCGGTGGACGGGTCAAACTAACTACAGACCTCCACAGAGGACGCCGCTGTTCACTTCCTGTGTAAATTTTAAGCCAAACTCAAATGTATTTTAGCCACATAAAAATAGGGTCACTTAAAAAATCAACACTAGTTTAAGTGCTCACTAAATTTAGAATATTTTTTACCTTGCTGTCAGACAGCGCTTTATAACAGAGAACAGACGCCGTGACATCACGCGCTTAAAGCCACAGGAAGTTATTTTACTTCACAGAAAAACACTGAGTCGCTGCTCCTCTGCTGACCCTCTATCAGTCAGTTTGTGTTATTGTGTCGCTTGTGTCTGCTTCTTTAAACTCAGCACACTGATGACACACAATTCTCAATGATGGCTCAGTCACAGAGCACGCTCAGTGACATCCTCCGCTCCGCACCGCACCGCACCGCACAGCCCGGCCGGTACCTGCACAGCGCTGCTACGCAAAAGGAGAGAAGAGACTCAGCAGAAGAGTCGTGGAGCAACATGCTCAGAGAAATATATTATATCTAAATATATACCTCTCTTTTTTTCTGACGGTCTGATTCAGTTGTTAAATTTGTCGCTGGTTGCCTTTCAGAAATAAAGTCACTCAGAGGGTTTAAAAAGTCGCTACATCTGCAAAGAAAGTCACCAAGTAGTCGAAACCGAACAGAGCTAGCAATAGTTAACAATGCTAAAGATGCTAACGGGGGTTTATGGCTCAAAGTTGAGCAGCTCACTCATTGAGGCGACCTGGGCGGAGATCACAGGGTGGCAGTTTCCATAGCAACACTGTTGGGTTGGGATGGTGAGCAGCACTGCCAGCTAACGTCAGCTCCCACCAGACCCTGCTGGTGTACAGGAAACTGAGAACACCCAAAACTAACCTGAAGATCAACATGTGTAACCGCTCAGAGACTAAAGACACCTCTCCCTCATGTTCTTATACACACACCTGTCATGGCTAAATATGATTTAATTATGATTTTCATGAACAAATACATATGGTATCTCTTAGGGGTCACACATGCGCGGCTTTAACCGCCTATAAAATATCAGGTCGGCACTGGGCAATGCTCTTGTGCCTTTCCTGTGCCAACTTTCAAGCGCCCGGAGGCAGGTTGTGTCTGAGGTTGCTAAGCAACCTTAACAACCATCGTATCACAGCCTGTTTACCTGAAATCCTGAGTGCAGAGCTGATCTTCTTCCAGGTGCTGACTATAAGTGTCGGCCTGTTGTCTGTGGGACAGATGTAAAGCTCTGACAGCTCTGCACTAACATGATCAACTTCTCCTCCACATTTATCACACACTGATATTTACTGGAGAAGGAAAGAGATCTGTGGGCTGTGATTGGTTGGTCCACGTCACATGACGTGCCGTGTGCAGTACTACATCCCAAAAGTTGAACTCTGTTTATCCCAGAGCACAGCCATGCTGCATGTCTACATTTAAAACAACAGATCTGAGGGCACAAAGACGCAGCATGAGTACAGTCGACTTCCTGAAGAGTTCACCTTCAACAGATGGACTCAACAGTTTTGTTTCTGAACTCGTGTTAAGCTCACACAGACCTGAACGTGTGGCACCTTCCCAGCTCCGGCTGCTGATATTAAGGCTGTGGCTCCACACTGAGACTCACTGAAGTCACACTTTAAAGGTTAGAGCTCATTTATGACAAAGCTCCGTGTACCTCGTTGCTGGTTTAATGTACCTCAGCGTTCTCTCCCACACACCACTGAGCTCCCAATGGCCAGCCGGAGCCGCATTTTCCTGAAGGTCGCACAATGTGAATATAAATAGTTACTCAGTCGAGACATTACGGCAACGCTCTCAGAGTCCGTCCACCGACAACATTTGTTTCAGGAAGTACAGAGTGACCACACGGGTGTGTTAACGCGCCGCTCCATGCTCGGTAAAATGAACATCATGTCTCATATCCATCTTTTCACGGGCCACTAAACTGCAATTCACATCTTGATTTACAGCTTCACAGTAAAAATGGTGCAGGTAGGCAGAGGTGTCTGCCATCTTTCATAAAAGTAATTTGTGCAAAGCAGAAAGAAGCAATAGGGTTGAACACACTAAATAATGAGGCCTGAGGCAAATGGTGCCTCTGTGAATAAAAAGCCAGCAGCTGGGAGCAGTGAATAAAAAACACTATCTATCACTGAATATGCACGTCTACAAGTTTCACAGGAAAAAATGTGCAATTGAGATTTTAAGACAAATTTACCCACAAAACAACTGCGGGTGTGAGCGCAGACTGAGCGCGTGCAGGACATCCACTGGATCCAGCAGGCGATTAAACTGGTGTGACTGTGGAAACCAGCTCCAGAGTCACCACCACAGTGTGTCTGCTAATTGTGCCCTGGGGCTCTGTCACTGCGCCAGGCCAGAAATGAACTCCTCATGACAAATGTGAACACGATAAAATAAAGAGCGTGTTCTGTGTGATTATTCCTGCAGTCGGGGCTGAGTGCAGCCGGCGAGCGGGCGACAATACACCACCTCGCTGTGGATTAGCCATTTTAATTACTTCACCTCTCTGCTATCACCATCTGCTTTGAGTCTGGATGGGCCTCCTCCAGCTACATGCTATTCAAATCGATTGCGGCAATCTGCACAATGTTCGCATGATAAGCCATGCTGAGGTATTTTCTGGCTTTTGTAATCCAGTTTGCGTCGAACAGATAAGGTTTATTACATCCTGCGGTAATCTTTCCATGTTTGGCAACTTTCCTGCTCGGCTCTTCAGAGGGCGTGTTGTCAAGAAAGGACCCGCTGAAACAAGAACAAAAGGTGGTGGAGAGAAGGATGTGTTGTCAGATTGTTGCTAATGCTTTACAGATTTAATGAGATAACCCTAAATACCAGCTTAACTCATTATCCTTCATCTTCCGCAGCACCGCTGCTGCTCATGTAAGTCTGTGTGTAAATCCCTGCGTCTGCTACAACAGCAGCTCTGTATGAACATGTGTCTGAGTCATATTTATGCCATTGATTTTACAAGTCGTGCATACTCAGCAGGATCAATCCAGTTTCTTGCTTAACGCAGCAACTACCAGCTGAATCCTACCAGCCAAACAGATTGTTGATGAAACGACACAAGACGTTGATGTGTTGAACGCCACAAACAATCAATGGTCGGGAGCACAGAGAGAATTTGCCTGATGATTTGCGGTGACAATAATTAGCCGAGGATATACAGTGTATTTCATGCTGTAGTTTGCCTCCTGGCAGGGTTCAACACAATCTCCTGAGCTCCACACTCAAATAAATCAATAGTCCTGAAACTCAGTAATTGCTACTAGAACAGGGGCCTAAAATCCATCATCCAAAATGTATACCTAATTAGATTCATTTACCTCAGACGAGTGTGTGTGTGTGGGAGAGCGGTGGAAGTGTGTGTGTGGCGGTGTCTATAAGACAGATGACCTTTGAACCGTGAAAAGCTCAGGCCTGCTGGGCAGGAGGGAGTCTGGTCAGAGTCGGAGGAAAATAAGGATGGAGGGCTCATTATTGGCTTTTCACTGTCAGTCTCAGCGGCTTCAATGACACCAAGGACTCTGTAATTCCCTTTCAGTCTCTCCTCAGCCTTCCTCACTAACAGCAGAACAGACCAAAATAGAGAGGGAGGATAAGGCAGAGTTCGGCAGCGGGTGAGCCAACGGAGGCGAGATAAGAGGACCGACAGACAAAAATAACCACAAGAGAGCCAGCAACACTGCGCCTGACCACGACGTGCTAAGGAGACGGGCCGGGGAGCAGAAAAACTTGAGAGCGGAGAGACGAGGTTGGCCTGGGTGTTAATGAGGATCTCGGGGTGGGTGAAGCCCTGTGGTGGGAAGAATAGATTAAAATCTGCACCGTCAAACGGCGCGGCTGCATTAGTCCAGAGATGGCCTTATTCAAACTGTAGACAGGATCAATTGGGCCTCCTAATGCAGCACAATGAGATGGCCTCCTCCGGCAAGGAAGGGTCAAGCACTCAGCTCCGGCGTGCAGCTTAATCTGACTTAATGACGCCGCTCAGAGAAACGCTCTGCATATGCTGCTGCACATACAGCTTCAACAGATAAAAGCCAATTTGTCTCTCAGTGCCGATCGCTCGTTCCTTCTCTCTTGTTTCCCAACATGAATAAGTGCAATGAGTTTGTTGTTATGGAGGCGGGTACCAGGCAACAGCTAATGTGTCTCACAGCGAGTACGACGGTCAGCACTGCTTTGTTCTCATGGTTTCAAAGAAGAGAGCCTGATGCAGCTCTGGAATCAGCTCAGTACGGTTTCCATCAGGACACACTGGCTTCCTTTAAGTGCTGCTGATCAATACTCTGTACATGACCAATAAATCATGTGATGATGTCATGTGAAAGCAGCTGCTCAGAGTGAAGAGCCGACATGGAAAAACTCCACCCCGCCTCTTTATGTCGAAATCACATCTGTTTGCTACTAAACGGCTTCTTTAACCCTTCGAAACCTGGAGTGACATCACTTGTCGTGTGCTGCTTTCAGACGCCTTTAACAAGTATTTGAAGCTTTGAAGCTTTGAAGCTTTGAAGCTACGAGCAACTTGGTAAGAAATGTCCCTCAAATAGTCGGGTTGGATTCCCCTTCAATTCTTGGTGCCACAGAGTCAACAAGGTGAGATCTGAGTCCATATTGACATGATGACATCACACAGTTGATCCATGATTTTCCAGCACATCCCAGAGGTGGATGTGGAGGCCATTGGAGTACAGTGAACTCATCGTCATGTTTGAGATGATCTGAGCTTTGTGACATGGTGCGTTATCCTGCAGGAAGTAGCCATCAGAAGATGGGTACACTGTGGTCATAAAGGGATGGACACGGTCAGCAACAATACTCAGGTAGGCTGTGGTGTTTAAACCATGTTTAAACCAGATTGTTGAAGGTAGGGAGTGCAGGACTGTTACCCTCTGTCCATCACCAGTTTGGCTGTGCCAAGTCAGATCACACTGTGCCAATACTCCTCTCCATTACCAGTTTGGATGTGCCGAGCCATGCCAAGGTGCGCTGGAGATGGACCATGTCCGTCTATCTCTCCGTATGTAATGTTGAGCATAGATGAGCCCTTACAGTCATTATGATGGCCGAACCAGCGGCTGATGTCTGCTGTTGGAAACCTAAACTCAGTTTGACTTTATAAAGTATATCGTTTCCTTCTTCTTCTTCTTCTTGTTTAGGAGTGTGTGTCTGCTGTTACACAATGTCTCAGCACGTCACAGATTTATAATTGAATGGTTCATCACAAAACAAGAAATAAAAGAGGAGACACATTTGCATTTTACATCTCTGCTGTGTTTTAAATCAAAGGTATCTCTTTAGCATGAGCAGTGACAGAAAACAAACTGAATCCTCATTAAGACAAGCAGCTGTGATGGTGCCGTCAACACTGTCTGACTGACAGCAGATCACAGGAGGACAGCCACCAACGATTACCACTCAGCTTCTTATGATGAAGACTAAATAAAACAGGTCTGCAGATGCACAGCTCCGTGTTTATGTGTTCATTTTCTTTATGCATGACCGACAGATGGTCTCGTTTGTTTCCTCTCAGCCTGAACTGCAGCTCTGTGCACCAGTAATGTCATTAATGACCATCCACTGCTGAATCCAGGAGCGTTCTATCAGAGATCCTGCAGGAGTCTCAGCTCCGACTGCACACGGGCACGAATGTTACACTAATGTTATGTAATGAACTCAGTGTTACATCATCTCCTGGCTCCAGGTCCATAATGAACATTCAGAGTCCTCTGCCAGCTGAAGGAAGTACCTGCAGAGGAGCTTTCACTGACCACAATAACTAATATCTCCTCGTTACGGAAAAATGACTTCATGTTTTTCATTTCATGCATTTAATCATGTAAAGCAGTGTGAAATAGAACAGAGCACACCGACCATTCCTCCTCAGATACTGCTGCACAGCTGAGTGGTGAACAACTGGGATCGTTCATGCAACGTGGAAAGGTTTCTTTACCTCCATGATGAGTTCAAACTCCACTCATAAAGCCTGCAGCTCTTCATGCAGCCTGGACTGACTTCATATGATACCTCTCTGCAGTGTTTAATAACTGATCTGCAGACACAGCTCAATGTGTCCGTTTCTTATTGTTTTTACAGATTTTTACTGAGGAACAGCGTCACTAACAACGTTCTGTAAACTCTGAGACAAACAAAGTTTGGGTTTGTTATTCAATGTGTCCTGAACACACAAGAGTCCAGCCCACAAGGAGTTAAACCCTGGTCACTTTGAGTATAGTCACTTTTACTGTTGGTAAACAGTGTGATGTTTGTTGGTGGGCGGGACTTAGCTGGAGGCCAAACACTTCTCCACAGATATTAGCTAGCGCTAGCTAAAAAGTTGTGTTGTCTTGTTTTAGCCAATGGAGGAAGATGATGTGAGTGGTGCGTTCAGGAGCGCACTCTGACACAAACTGGAGCGTTGATAAATTGGGAGCGCTGTCTGAATGTAGCGTTGGGTTATCCAGAGCAGCGCACTCTCAGAGTGGCAGAGCGCACTCTGGACACTCTGTCTGTGGAGACGGAGCAGCAGAGCGCCGAGCGGAGTGAATGTGTGATTAACTTAAGCGTTGGTTCATTCATGTAGAAATATAAGGCTCCGTTTCTTCCACCAACAGGGCTCTCATTTTAGTGTAGAGCGTCAGACTGAATTTACCAACGCACCATGTCAGGTCACTCACTCTCCGGGACCGCCAGTGTTACTGGAAGAAGTAAACACTGACCAACGGGACCAGACTGGCCGACCCGTATGCTCTCACTCAGTGGATGGATGATGTCACAGGAAGCCAATCTTGTTTGTTTTGCTATGGAAGCTAACGTTAGCTAATGTGCTAAAAAGTTAGCGTTCCAGAGAAATCCAATCTTCCTCTTAATAGCTCCCCAGTTTCTGATGAGGTGGACATGATAACCCTTAATACACATAACGTTCTTCATCCCTACAACAGGAAATACTTTGTCCCTAACCTGATATGAAGTGTGCGCTGCACATGTGAGCATTTTTGATGATGGCCTCCGTCCAGTCCTTTGGTCTGATCACATTTAACCATAGTTGTCTTTGTTTTTGTTGATGGGCAGTGGCGGCTGGTTTTGAGCCATGACTCCTTCTATTCTGGCTCCCAATAACACAACAAGACCGCCATGTTTGATTTCCTCCTCTGTTGGATCACCTGATGTTTTTATTTTGTTGATTTGTGATTTAGCAAAATTAACTTTTTATAAACACTATCCAGCTGTCACTGACACAACACTGAGCTGCTGTTTGTATTTGTATGTTTATTAAAATAATTAACATTACCTGTTTTTACTGCTAATCTTTGTTTCTCTGTCATCGTGAACAATAATAAGTTGGTTCTTTCTTGTTTCTCCACAAAATGAGTTTTTACACTCTGTTGGGTCTGAATCATTTTAGGATTAGTAATCACATTCATTGAGTTTTTCCAACAGTTTTCACAGATTGAATATTTCTTCCAGTAAAACTCAGAAGGTTGAAGACTCTGCCTCCGACCTTCAGAGTTCGTCTCCTCACAGCTGAGTGAAATCAATCAAACATGTTTCATTTTCAGAGCAGATAAAAGTTTCATAGGTTCAAACTGTTTCTTATTTTGGAGTCAAACTTTCTAATGTTCATGTACTGGTGACAGAGCTGTGATGCTGCGTGGCCTGTTGGTAATGGATGGTGACTTCACTCTCTATAAATTAATAAACGACTCCTCTTGTGACATTAGAAGGCAAAATGAGCCATCCTGTGATCAATCAAAGTGTTTAATGATGACAAAATAAATGTCATTGAAATGCCAAGAGATTTAATTGTTGCTGCTAATGTGGATAAATCTGAAGTCATTCACACATTAATGGAGCTTTTCATCTATTCTGAAGATGTTTTGCTGCAGCACTAGTTTGATGTCATTTCATCTGCCTTTTCAAAGCTTTGAAAGGAGCTCTGTACAAATTACAACGTTTGGCCGTGTGCCTAATGTCTCCAAAACACGACAGACGCTCTGCTCAAAGTGCCTCCACCATTGTGAACCAGTCACTGGTGGAGCCAGGATCCAGTGCTGCTGCTGCACTGTGACCAATGAAAAGACGCTTCCTGCAGAGCTGATACGGTCAGCGAGACGCCACCGAGAGAACCACGACTTACACTTTAACACCCATTGAACAATCACACACAATATGTAAGACATCAATAATCTGGGACATTCGATGGTGTAAAACATGATAATGAACATTAGTGTCTCTCAGTGGAGAGGTACCCACAACATTAACACAACATTAACCAGCAGCATTTGGCGTCCACAGGCTGAACTCCTCCCACAAATAAGCTTTCTGTCCTTGTTGCGACAGTAGACAGTAGCTGATCCACTGGAACTACATATTCTGGAGCTTTGGAAACACTCCTTCGTTAATTCCTTTATCGTGTCAAAGTGTAAAGTCATCCTACTTTTGAGTGAGGCGTGTTAGAAAACTGCGAGCGCCAGAGGGGAGGAGACTTGGCCGACAGATTGCAGCTGCATCCACCTCACTTTTCTGCACAGCCGGATTCTGACTGTATGATCGGCTCTCTGTATGATCTGTTTTCAGTTTCCACCCTGATGAAGAGCAGTGCAAAGACAACCCCCTAAATGTTGTCCGTCCCAAATGAGACTCTGTGTCTTTCAGACAGTCTGAGGGAGAAACCAAAACACAGAGCAGTAACATTGTGCACAGCAGACTGTGGGACAGGAGCTGTATTCTTCAAATATTACAACAAATTAAAACACCACCAGCTCCTGACTGTGTGACACCATCAGAGCTGCACAGGTCACAGTCAGCTTTAATGACCCATCAGGGGAGACGGCTCCAACAACAGGTACCTTATTATTTATTTCAAAATATATGACATCACAGTCTCACCTAAAGCTGAATGATCTCTGAATCAGAGTTCATCTGCAGTGAGAGCCTGTAAGGGTTAAACTGACATGATTCATACAGAGGAAGTGATGAATATGAGCCGAGAGAGTTTCTGTGAATTAAATGTGTCTGACAGAAAATCAGAGAGAAGTCGACAGGTGACGTTGGTCTGACCTTCATTCATTTCTCCTGACCAGGAAATGATGATAATTATCCAATAATTGTGCTCAGCTCTAAAGAGACAAATCTAAATTAAATAGAACTGCTATCACAACACACACACACACACACACACACACACACACACACACACACACACACACACACACTCCAGTCAGACATAAACAAACACACACACTCTGATGGAGCCCCCCCACCCTGCAGTCGAGCACATTAAAAAACAATTAGGCCTCTCTGATTTGTCTGTTTTTCGCCGCCTCGCCTCGGCAGCGACCCGCAGAGTCCAGCTGCTTCCCTCAGGCCTCTGCAGAGCGCCGGGGAGACGGAGACAGAGACAGAGACAGAGAGGGGGACCTGACTGCAGCTGGAGGACAGAATGAACTGGGGAGGCGTCTTCAGAGTGTCCTGACAGTGGACTGAACTGGACAGTGTTGTTGTAGCTCTCTAATGATGTTTCCAGGCAGACTGACGGACAGGCGGGAGGACACAGAGCCTCCAGAGACACCGAGGTGAGACACCAGCCATTCACTGCTCTGTGAAGAAACTAAGACTCCTTGTGTTTGCACAAAGTTTGACGGCTGCCACTTTTAACATGAATCATTCAAGTTAAAATGACAAAAAAATTCAAAACATCAGCCACAAATTTAGTTTGATTTGTCACGTTTTTGTCTGTCATCTCCAACCTTTGTCACACTGAAGCACCAACGTCCTTCTGACGTTCAACCTTTGACTGATAAACAAAAGTGTCAACTCAGTACACCTCGTTCCACCTTCAGTCTGACGCTGTGTCCACTCTGACTGACATCTGTGTGGGAGGAGGAGCCGATTTTCTCTAACCAGTCACTACAGACCAACGTATCCACCTGAACCTGACGTCATTTTAACTCCACACTGATGTGTAGCCATGGCAACCTGAGCGAAGCAAAACAAAGCATAAAGCAGCATCTTTGATTTCCTCCTCTGTTGGATCATCTGGTGTTTTTGTTTTCTTGGTTTGTGATGTAGTAAAATGATCTTTATTCAGCTGTCTGAGGCTCATGTGCTTCACTCCTCTGTTGATCACATTCATTCCCATCAATGTTCATTTTTTACTCATACTTTGTTTTTTCTGTCGTCATGAACAATAATGTGACAGTCGGTACTTTTGGTGATCCAGTTTTCTTTCAATCTGTTTGGTTTGACTCTCGTTGATGGTTCCTCATCTTTTTTAGGATGTGTAATCACAACCGTTGAGTCTGTTGGGTTTCCAACACATTGAATATTTCCTCCAGTAAAAACTTAAAAAGCCAAAGACTCTGAGGTCGATGTCAGGCGATACTGAGACTGGCCTCACTGCACCGCCTGACGACAGCACAACACCATTACCTAACAACAAGCCAGCGTCAGACTGTCGCACCACATCATGTTACATCGGACTTTGTCCACACTGGGTCTGTTTAATCCTGTAAACAAACCACTGACCTGTCAGCTGTACTCACAACAACCCCATCACAGGTAACTCACACACATCACTGTTGTAGCTTCCCAAAAACATCGTACAGTTTCAGTGTGTTCAAGCTTGTATAACTCAGTGACAGAGGTGCTGACTGTGATTCTCAATGTTCACTGTGACCATTCACCATGCACTAATACATCTCAGTGTACCCTGAGTGTGACTCGGACAGCTGTTTCAGTGTACAGGGTCTGTATTTAAGAGTTGATGATGAGTGAACGAACTGAAAGAGCTGCGGTCAAACCTCAAACAGGTGAAAACATGATGTTTCTGTTTCATGTATTCATTCGGTGACAGGTACAGACTCATCATCACTCCACACACTAGATTCAGTCACTGCAACCTAGAATAATTTGACAGTCAGCGAGCAGGTCACAGTAACCTTTGTCATAGCAGCTAGAAACTAGAATCCCCGCCCTGTGGTTGTATGACTCCGCCCACCCCATGGTCATATGACTCCGCCCACCAGACCAGTGTCTCTGCTTCACACACAGCAGATCTATACAATCAGCACAGTTTCAAGATTAGAGTCACCAGTTTAGTATCTGACCAAATGTCTCCCCTTCTGTTCCTGAGATATGACGTTAAAACATGATGATGTCACAGTCAAGCTGACCTTTGACCTTTGACCTTCATTATTTTATCCTGTTAGACATTTGTGTCAAGTTTGGTCAGAGTTAGTGAATGAATTCTTCAGTTATGGACAAAAACATGTTTTGTGAGGTCACACTGACCTTTGACCTTTGACCACAAAATTCTAATCAGTTTATTCTCCAGGTGGACGTTTGTGTCACATATAAAGAAGTTCCCCCTGGGAAAACGTATCCACAAGAATGAGACAGACAAGGTCACAATGACCTTGACCTCTGACCCGTGACCACCAAAAAATAGTTGATTTGCCAACATGGCCGTAGATGTGTCAGTTTCCTTTGGCTGATCTGACACTTGACTCTTCAGGCGTCATCTTTGTAAATTTTAAAACTGTTCCAGACACTTGACTCTTCAGCATCTTGTATGTCTGCCACATGAGGTCAAACTATCTGAGAATTTATTCATAATTTATGTTGAAGCATGAAGAATTATGTTGGAATATTATATTTTAATTTACGGGCTATTTTGGATTTTTGGGGAAATGTAGAAAAATGTAGCATCAGAACACTGATTTGATTCAGTTACTGTGGCAACGATCGAAGCATTCGTGTCAGCGCCACAGTCTGACATCTTCCTTCCTCAACTGAGCCTGAAAACGTTTCTGCAGTATTAAAACTTTGTTTTTAACTTTCTCTCACACACACACACTCAGCCTGCACATTAACCAGAGGTGGACAGAAACACACTTCCTGTCAGTTTCCCTGAATTTCCTGTTTGTGGCGTTGGACTGTCAGAGCTGCTCTCACACTCACAGTCGTCGGCTCTGACAAACATCATTTGCTGTATTATTTCCTGGGACAGAAGAGAGGCAGACAGAAAAGCTTTTTATAAGTTGTGTAACTATGATATCGGGCGGCGTCGGCGAGCAGCCAAAGAGCTTTTTACTTTTTATGAGATTTCAGCAGAATTTGAGAAAGGAGGCTCAGGGTCGACGCTTTAACGCCGCTCAGGTGGAAATAAAAATGAAAAGTACTTTTTATATTTTAGGTTGAGCCTGTGCGATCCTCTCGGAGCCTCTGCGTCACGCCATCAGAGAGGTGAACGCTCTCTGGTTGCAGATTGCTTCACCTCTGTCAGTCTGCACTCCATCAGCAGGTGACTCGGAGGGGGATAATCCCCGCCAATCAATTACCCTTCACAGCCAAAGTCATCAGGCGGCGCCGGCCGGGCTTATTTCAGCAGTGGTCGAAGCAAAGGGGAAAAGAGGGGAAGCATTTAAGTGAAGCACACACGTTTCACAGAGCTGTATCACCTGCTAATGGAGCGGCGTGGAGCGCCGAGTCCCATGTGACCTCGCCACTCGTGAAATGATGGATACAGGTGATTTAAAGTCGCTCGCTGCGCTGCATGCGCTGCATGGCGCTGCATGGCGCTGCTTTGTTACAGTCTCTCTCAAATTAGACAATCTGCTGTTTGGATCCACAGTCCATAAACGGATTTTTCCCCGCAGAGCAAACAGGAAGTCAGGTCAGTCCGTGGTCGCAGCCTGTAATTCCTGTCACTTGAATCATCACTGCTGAGTTCAGTCACTCACCATTCAGGATTCAGTCGTCACTCTCTGTCAGTGTGGAGGTCGAATCATCCGGCGCAGATTGACTCAGCACAGCTTCAGGCGAACACGTCATGTGACTGCTGCTGCTGCTGGTGGATGTGGTGGTGGCGGTGGCGGTGGCGCTCTCCCTCTGGCAGCCTCTGTCTGGATTTCATAATCAGGAAGTCGCAGTGAGCTGAGGAGACAGAGGAGATGTGTATTAGAGGCTGGCTGATGGCGTTCATTTCAATCGCCGCCAATTTATTCTTCCAAATAATACAAGCACTAATCTAATAATGACAAGGAGGGGAAATTACTTCTCACCAACACTCTGTCACACACACGTGCACTCTGAACAACTGGTGTGTGTGTGTGTGTGTGTGTGTGTGTGTGTGTGTGTGTGTGTGTGTGTGTGTGTGTGTGTTGCAGCTGCTTCCATTGTGAGAATGTGTGCACGGACTGTGTCTCTAACTTTAGTTACAGTTTACGTTTGCCAAGACAGATGATGTGCGTGCACGTGAGTGTGTGCACGTGAGTGTGCGTGTGTGTGAATGTCAGGCTGAAACTAATTCTTCTTACCATTATCATTATGAGACAGGGTGAGCAGAGCTGAGAGGGGATTACTGTCTCTGTCATCCTCTACATCACTTACTTTAATAAAACTTCAGCCTGTGATTACATTTCATATGCAAATACTGCACGCTGTGTGAATCCACAATGAGAGGGTTAACTCTGTGTCACTCCACACTCTGTGCTCTCTCAACGTGTGCACGTGTGCGCAAACATGTGCTAACACCACACACACACAGTGTTGAAGAAGTACTGAAATCTTTTTTAAATTCCAAGACATGAAAACAGAAACAGAACAGCAATGACTCAGCTCTTTAACCTGCAGTAACTTTGGTCAGCTAAATGTAACCACGTGTGTGTGTGTGTTGGCTAAATGTAACCACGTGTGTGTGTGTGTTGGCTAAATGTAACCATGTGTGTGTGTTGGCTAAATGTAACCATGTGTGTGTGTTGGCTAAATGTAACCATGTGTGTGTGTTGGCTAAATGTAACCATGTGTGTGTGTGTGTTGGCTAAATGTAACCACGTGTGTGTGTGTGTTGGCTAAATGTAACCATGTGTGTGTGTTGGCTAAATGTAACCATGTGTGTGTGTTGGCTAAATGTAACCACGTGTGTGTGTGTGTTGGCTAAATGTAACCACGTGTGTGTGTGTTGGCTAAATGTAACCACGTGTGTGTGTGTGTTGGCTAAATGTAACCACGTGTGTGTGTGTTGGCTAAATGTAACCATGTGTGTGTGTGTGTTGGCTAAATGTAACCACGTGTGTGTGTGTTGGCTAAATGTAACCATGTGTGTGTGTTGGCTAAATGTAACCATGTGTGTGTGTGTTGGCTAAATGTAACCACGTGTGTGTGTGTTGGCTAAATGTAACCACGTGTGTGTGTGTGTTGGCTAAATGTAACCATGTGTGTGTGTGTTGGCTAAATGTAACCACGTGTGTGTGTGTGTTGGCTAAATGTAACCACGTGTGTGTCGGCTAAATGTAACCATGTGTGTGTGTGTTGGCTAAATGTAACCACGTGTGTGTGTGTTGGCTAAATGTAACCACGTGTGTGTGTGTGTTGGCTAAATGTAACCCGTGTGTGTGTGTTGCTAAATGTAACCACGTGTGTGTGTGTTGGCTAAATGTAACCACGTGTGTGTGTGTGTTGGCTAAATATAACCATGTGTGTGTGTGTTGGCTAAATGTAACCGTGTGTGTGTGTGTTGGCTAAATGTAACCACGTGTGTGTGTGTGTTGGCTAAATGTAACCGTGTGTGTGTGTGTTGGCTAAATGTAACCGTGTGTGTGTGTGTTGGCTAAATGTAACCATGTGTGTGTGTTGGCTAAATGTAACCGTGTGTGTGTGTTGGCTAAATGTAACCATGTGTGTGTGTTGGCTAAATGTAACCATGTGTGTGTGTGTTGGCTAAATGTAACCACGTGTGTGTGTGTGTGTGTGTTAGCTAAATGTAACCACGTGTGTGTGTTGGCTAAATGTAACCATGTGTGTGTGTGTTGGCTAAATGTAACCATGTGTGTGTGTGTTGGCTAAATGTAACCATGTGTGTGTGTGTTGGCTAAATGTAACCATGTGTGTGTGTGTTGGCTAAATGTAACCATGTGTGTGTGTGTTGGCTAAATGTAACCACGTGTGTGTGTGTGTGTTGGCTAAATGTAACCATGTGTGTGTGTTGGCTAAATGTAACCATGTGTGTGTGTGTGTGTTGGCTAAATGTAACCATGTGTGTGTGTGTGTGTTGGCTAAATGTAACCATGTGTGTGTGTGTTGGCTAAATGTAACCACGTGTGTGTGTGTGTGTGTGTGTTGGCTAAATGTAACCATGTGTGTGTGTGTTGGCTAAATGTAACCATGTGTGTGTGTGTTGGCTAAATGTAACCATGTGTGTGTGTTGGCTAAATGTAACCATGTGTGTGTGTGTGTGTGTGTTGGCTAAATGTAACCATGTGTGTGTGTTGGCTAAATGTAACCATGTGTGTGTGTTGGCTAAATGTAACCATGTGTGTGTGTGTTGGCTAAATGTAACCGTGTGTGTGTGTGTGTTGGCTAAACGTAAACATGTGTGTGTGTGTTGGCTAAATGTAACCATGTGTGTGTGTGTTGGCTAAATGTAACCATGTGTGTGTGTGTGTGTGTGTGTGTTGGCTAAATGTAACCATGTGTGTGTGTGTGTTGGCTAAATGTAACCATGTGTGTGTGTGTGTTGGCTAAATGTAACCATGTGTGTGTGTTGGCTAAATGTAACCATGTGTGTGTGTGTTGGCTAAATGTAACCATGTGTGTGTGTGTGTTGGCTAAATGTAACCATGTGTGTGTGTTGGCTAAATGTAACCATGTGTGTGTGTGTTGGCTAAATGTAACCATGTGTGTGTGTGTGTGTTGGCTAAATGTAACCATGTGTGTGTGTGTGTGTTGGCTAAATGTAACCATGTGTGTGTGTGTGTTGGCTAAATGTAACCATGTGTGTGTGTGTGTTGGCTAAATGTAACCATGTGTGTGTGTTGGCTAAATGTAACCATGTGTGTGTGTATTGGCTAAATGTAACCATGTGTGTGTGTGTGTTGGCTAAATGTAACCATGTGTGTGTGTTGGCTAAATGTAACCATGTGTGTGTGTGTTGGCTAAATGTAACCATGTGTGTGTGTGTTGGCTAAATGTAACCATGTGTGTGTGTGTTGGCTAAATGTAACCATGTGTGTGTTGTTGAAGGAAAAAAACATCAGTTGGTGGTGTTGTACTGACGTAGTGCTTTTATTTTGAAAGAGACTGTATACAAACTGTACATTTCCTGTGAAAACAGAAGTGTATTTTGAAAACAGACAATGCATGTAACAGGCTGAAGTTGACACGGCGTCCCAGAAGGTTAATAACCAACACACCCAGGGTACCTTGGACGTCATATGTGGACGTGGAAAGTCCATGACCAAACGTGGACATGTGACGAGGTCACAGTGAGGATGATGATGATGATGATGATGATGATGATGATGATGAACTCTTAATATCATGACAGAATCTTAATCTGACTCTGAGTTACTGTTGTTCACAAACTAAAGAAATGAGCATTTTTATTTAGCTTTTATTGAAGATTTGAAGCAAACTTTAAAACTTCACTGATTTTGTTACAATTGTATTTTCTTAAATTAACAATAAAATATTTTTTACTAATTTGTGAAGAACACTGTCATCAAATATCCTGATATTATTCCAGAGCCATATGGCCCAGCCCTGATAATAACTCCGGGAGGGTGAGTCATATGTTGATCTGTTTGTTGTTTGTCTGACAGAAGTGTTTACTGAGCTGCTGTGGTGGGTGGATGTTGAGATGGTCAGCATTAACGACACCGTGAGGAGTGAATCAAAGTGTCACATGAGTAAACCACTGAAACAACCACAGATACAAACGTTATTTTACATCTCATAACCGTCTAAACCACCTGCAGACGGGCCGTCACGTCTCTACCAGTTACAGATGCTCCTCCCTCCTCAGCTCTGACCTCAATCACACTGACCCAGGTATTTCTCTCGACCAGTCGTCGCTCCTCTCCCTCTGTAATGTGGCGTTCTCTCAGAAATAGTCTCGCCATGTCAGGCCGACCTGCCTGAGTCGGTCTCTCTGACATGCGTCCTCTGCCCTCGCATGTGATTCAGTGTGTGACCGTGTGTGTGTGTTTCATGCATGTCAGGGCTGGATCAGGTTGGTAGACTGTGTGTGATCCCCGTGACGCTCAGGACTACAGCAGAGCTGACAGTGCATGACTAAACGCCCCCCTGTGAACCTGGCTGAATGGAGCTGACTGCTCCAATGAGGCAGGGCAGAGCAGACAAAGCACATGTGGGCGAGGGACCAGGGAGCGATGGAAGAGGCCGGGCTGGATGTGTCAATCTTCCTGGCTGGGGGACAAGGAGACTTTGTGTCGGGGCTAAAGGATGGGAAACTGGGCTTTGACCCGGTCCAAAGTGGGACACTGAGAGAGAGGAACTATTGTCTCTGATTTGGTTTGGAGGGCGTTTTGTTTCTTTGGAGGGATGGGAAGCTGGCTGACAATGAGCTTGATGGATGTCCACGCCGCTGCCCTCTAACATCTGTGGATGATTATTCTTTGTGCCGTGACACTTGTTGGGTTTCGGAGGAAATGGTTGAAAAGGAGAGGTTTGATTCTTCGTCTGATGGCTCTATTGTTCGCAGGAAAAACCCAGAGAGATTTTCTCACAGCGTGAACTCTGTTTCTACGTCCTCATCTCCTGAGAACGATTCATTCCCCGCTCCAGAAATCAGCACTGGCATTTTCACATTTCACCTTCTCTGCTTCAGGCAAAGTCAAGAGCCGGTGCTCGAGGCCGCAGTTTAGGCAAACCCATCCTGAACTAATCAATCACCTAATTCAGTTTGTCTGATTATCACAGAGGAGAAATCAATGCTGAGGATTCTGATTGGTGCAGCCACACTCCTCATCATCAAAGGAGCCTGATTGTTAAGAGACGGTGTGAAGCAGTGGTACTCAAGTGAAGGCCCGCGGGCCAAATCTGGCCTGATACAGAGCCCTGTGGTGCCTCAACTATTTTCTGATTCACAGTGAAAACAAACTGGTTCACACTGGGAATTTTTTTGGTCCTTTTATATACATTAAGCTGCTTCATACCGCTGCACAGCATCCACCCTGACCAAAGCAAAGCATTTTAAAAGCAGCTGCTGTCGCTAAGGTCCAGGAGGTGATGGCTTCAGTGAAAGTGAAAACTAGATGGCGCTGTGTGAATAACGTCATGCTGCAGTGAGACAACAGACTTCACTGAAATGACCAAAGATGTTTGGACAATTGGAAACGTCATCGCTGGCCTTAGAAGCTGTTGTACAACTCCACGTATTCAGACACCAACAACATCAGCTCCTCCATCCTGTCGTCTTCCTGCTTCAGTGATGCTCCCCCCATCTGACTGGCCAAAGCCAGGCGGCTGCTGCCACAAGTTCAACACAATCAAGTGTGCACAGCACAGCTAAATCTGTGCGCATTTAACAGCTTCATACCCGGACCATCATGTTCAAAACTGCCTCCCCTCTGCTGCCGTCCCCTCATTGAAATGACTGCAGGTAGCGAGTTGCCATAAGGCAGTTTGACAGCAGCTGAAGGTGCCAGAGTCCAAAACAAACCATCAACACAGAGACCAGGAAAGAATTCCCTGGAGCACCGAAAGAGTAGGAATGGCTATCATTTACAAAATTACCATACTAGTAGCTTTAAAGTGTGACCAATACCAAAAGAGTATCTTATTTGATACCTAAAATCTGAATGGAGCGGCATGAACATGCTAAAAATGAACAGCCTGGACTTCGATTTGCTTCGATCACTACAAAGATACAGAGATACAGAGACAGAGATCTAACGATGGTCACGACACTCGTTTAACGGCACCCGACACAACTCCTCTCCTTATCCTCTTAAACAATCAGATGACCACCAGTGTTGTCAGACATTTATATTTTGTCTGGTGACCAAAGAAACTGAAGCTGCTGCTGAGTGTGAGCGTCAGACGGGGGATGTTTTCAGAGCCGACCCAGCTACACACACTCAGTGAAAGAGCTAACTGTTAGCATCGCACAGCTTCTCATCGACAGGTTTACCGACAGAGTTAAGTTGGTGTGAGTTTGTTGGGACAGTTTAACGATCAGTGTTGGATGTTAGCTGCTGCTGTGTAGCTCGTGTTCACCGGGCAGACACATAACTGACAGTTCACCGGGAGGATAGCGGCTCTGGAGATGGCTAAACCACCGGCGCAAGAAGGATCGACTGAAATAACTCTGTACCAAGAAGTACTGAAACATCTTCAGTCACCCCTTTTAAAGGCATGGAGCACTGACACTCAGCGCGCTGACAGAGGTCCTCAGATCCTACAAACGCCCCCGTGTACATGTGCAGGGCTGATTGGCCCCTGACCTCCTGTCACTTTGTTAAAGAGGCCCCTGAGCAAAGCGAGCTGATAATCCCTGCTGCAGAGCGCCTGCTGCTAGCAGAGACAAACAGAAGCTGTTCTTCACGCTCGGAAATATTAAATGGCACTTAGAGCTGAACATGGAGTGTGTGTGTGTTGGTGTCTAAATCTCCGTCAGTGGGAACATCATCGGGCTGCCTGTGTGGACGGATACAGACCAGGAGAAACATAAAAACGTCTCCGTGTTTCACCTGAACTGATGCGGCGCTGAGCTAACAGGCAGCACCAAGACAAACTGTGTCATCACATCCTCACAGAGAGGACGCTGAATCTCCCATCACTCCCTGCGGTTTTTATTATTAAAAAGCCGAGGCGAGGATTAACTTCATGTATTATTCAGCCCTGATAGATGATCGGTTTTCGCCGGGCTGTGTTTACGATGCAGGTTAAGTTTATTGCAACGTTTGGATTCATATGTGATTGTATTTCCTCGGCTGGCACCGAATAACACAATCGGATTCCTGTCATTTGGATCATGCTTCAAACTGACACGCTGCAATCTCAATCTCATTAGCAGAGGAGCAGAGACGTGCACGTGATGCCGTACGCTCGGCTGGCAGTGGACAGCGATCCCACTTCAAACTTTGCCATTTTTCATGTGTGTATTTTGGTTTATTCATCATTTTGAAGCAAACAACCAATTATGCAAATAGCAGTCAAAGCAACCCATTCAGCAGATTTCAAATGGCCTTTTCTCCGTCTTCTCTCAGCGTCTGTTGTGCTCTTTGTGTATTTTTGATAAATCAAGTAAAGCTACAGGCGATGCATCACTCTGTGTCATCTGTCAGCAGGAAATGAATGGTTACTGGGAGCTTTGCTCGGGGCTTTGTATCCTGTACCCTCTGAGGACAGCCGGCGCTGCGAGCAGAGGTGAACAACAAAGAAAAATCAGATTAAGAGTCTCCTCGGAGAAATTCATCTGCGATATTAACATGTGATATGTGAAACATGGCTGCGTCTGTGTACATCGGGACAAAGTAGCCTTTAAATTTTTCCCAGGACGTGCCACAGAGTCTGGATGGGTAAGTAAAGCAGGGGCAGGAAAATCAATAGCAATGCTGGGGGAAAATGAGGGAAAGCAGATTCATGCAGCAGTCCACTAAAAATAGATAAAACCCAGCAGAGGAGATGGGAGCCAGGCAGCTCAGGGCCAGAATCTCCTGAGCGCCAGTCTTCCTACGCCCACCTTAGGCCTTTAAATCCCTGACCATGCAGAGCAGGCAGACGCCAGCCGCCCGCAGCGCACTGCTCCGTCCCTCCCCTCCATCTTATCGTCCCTTTCCACTCCCGTCCTTGGAAGGTCACACAGTCTTCATGTCCAACTCCTCTCCCTTCCCTTCCTCCACCCTGTCTCTAATCCAAGTGTCAACACTGGCCTTGGAGCGCTTGTCAAACACATAAATGAAGCATGCACATATGGCGACCGGCACGCACGCAAGGATGGAAACCCAACACACACACACACGGACACACAGATGGATCCTCTGACAGCTCTTTCAACATAAAGTGACCACAACATATGCCTGTCAGCACACACTGACAATTAACAGCCAGATTGTGATGGAGACAGTTGGTGCCTTTTCTTCCCAGCACTGAAAAATGACTCCATCTGAACGAGACAGTTATTCTCCTATGAAGACTTAAAGAGCTTTCATTACAGGAATTCACAGTTTTACTCATCAAACATGTTTCATACAGGTGTTGTTGAATCTGTTGTGTACCAGAGGTCAGAACTTGGTCCTGATTGGCTCCTGTGTCTGATCAGGTGGTTTGAGCAGAGAAGCTTCAGTTCGTCTCACTGAGCTGTTAAAACCTCCCACTGCTGCAACAACACAACAAACAGGTGGCGCTCCACCTCACTGATCAGATACTAAACAGAGGCTGTTGACATAAAGGTGGGTTCTGAATGAGTCAGGTACCTGTCCAGGTGTAAAATAATGTTCGTTAGTTAACATGACTGACTGAGCGACTGTTTCATTAGAATGAGAAAATAATGTGTTAACTTTGATTAATTAATCACAGAAAAAATAATGCTGATTAATGGTGTTCATGGTGCCCTTTGACCCGGTGCGTCATTAAAGGCCACAGTGTCTTTGTCACATGATGGAGGCAGACGAGTCGAAGCTGCTTGGTCCCCTGAACAGAACATTTACCCAGATGGGACTGTTGATAGGAGCACCGTTCTCTGCAGTTTACCTTTGGATACCATCGGAGAACTTCAATCAGGAAGTATCACCTCAACACAAAGCATTTAGCAGCGTAGCTCTGAGCCAGCACAGCCTCTGATGCTAACGCTAGCAGTCAGCCTCGTCTAGCAACCAGGTGTTCAGACGACCAGTAAAATCACAGAATCTTGCTGTGCCCACCAAACCTGGTTTAAAGTTCACATCCACCCTCTTATCGAGTGCAAAGCTAAAGTAGCAAACTTTCCGTGTGTGTGATTGTCCGTCCCTTTTTATCCATCTGTGTCCCCTCTCTAAGAAGGAGGTCTTTGCAGGTCTGTGAACGCAGCGCAAAACTCTTCATGAGTTTGTGTTTTAACCTCAGCAGCAGTGAGTGGAGTCTGAGTCTCAGGGTGGATAATTGATCAGACTATCTGATCAGAGCTAATCAGATTGAATTGATAGATGAGAGGAGCAGCTGTTTGTGAGTCGAAGCAGTGCAATGAACTTCTAGTTTCACTCTCACAGCACCTGGTGTTCTGCTGCTCCGTCTGTGTCCAGAGTGTACTGACGATGGGATTTATATTCCAGCAGTGCTCCTAATGAACGGACCAGCTCCAAAAATAGGAAATCAGTACATGGCAGCAGATGTTGTCATGGTGACGGGCTGTCACAGATAAATGGATGCTTCAGAAAGCCTACATTTAAACATGTCTATAAACTCTCTTGCATTGTTAAACCTAATGTGTCGTTAGGTAAGATACAGCGTGCAGAATGATGATGTTCTCCAGAGCTGACACAGCTTTAAGAGACGACACGGCTCTGTGAGACGAGACAATCAAAGTCAGAGGGAGTCGTCCTCCAGGGACCACGAATATCTCTATTTTCATATTCATGACAATCTTAGCTCCTGAGATATTTCATTCTGGACCAAAGTGTTGGACAGACTGACAGACTGACAGAGTGACAGACTGACGCTGCCTCAGAGTCTGTCAATCAGTAAATTCAAACTGCTTCCTCTTGACTCAGCCTCTCACAGCGAGCTGCGTCATCAGAATACAGAGCGTGGCTCCAGTATCTGATGATGGGACTGTATCACAGCATCAGGCCGCACACAGCAGCGTTATAACACCAGAGCATCACACTGTGGTTACAGTCAGACAGGCCAGGCAGCAGAGACACTGACGACATGACGAGTTCATCATCTGCTTAATAAAAGAAGCAGTTTTTACTGAAGACTTGCCGACACGTCGCACTCTGTAAACAACACAGCTAATGACGGCTGGGTTCCATTAAGCTTCCTCAGGATCATGGCTCTGGTAGCGTGCACGCTGTCACACTGTCACAGTTAAATGGGACGCTTCTTATTAATGTTTCAGTGACTGTGGTTTTACTACGGTGAGAAGTTAGAAAGGTCCATATTCTTTCACACACACACTCAAAGGTAAACCTTGATCAGATCCACCATCAGAACGTCTCCATGTTTCTGGGAACAGGACGTCATGCTGACACACACGAAACCTGGAGACAGAGTTAGCATGTTAGCACTTCCTGTTCCCTCTTCTTGAAGTCAGAGTGTTTCTGGTTAGATGTCTGAACTAACAGACTGAAGAGACTTTCACCTGTTGCTCTACCACATCAAACACGTCAGAAAAATACCGCACTGTAAAATTAGAAGCTTTTATGTGTCTTAAAAAAGGCTGGTTGTGCACGTTGGTTTGCAGCCTGACATTAGCTTTTTACACTTCATTTACACTTCAAATCCTGAAAGTGGCGTTCATTAGTGAAGATTATCTCACTGAACAAAACCTAAAAGTATCCAACACGTTCTGATCCCGACTCGTCAAACACTGACGCCTCGTCAGAGACCTACGTGTCAAAATATGACATGCTGGATGTCCTCCTGTGTCAGCGTGGGACATTCAGGGATGGCATGCCAATTAAGGCTCGTTACATGCATTGTGTATTTTCAAGATAAATTATTTTCACAGGGAATGTACATGTAAATGTGCTGGGTGTATTTGTTTATCTACTGTATTTAAAAAAATAAGGTGTAAAGATGTCAAATCTAACCTGCAGGTGCACATCTTCTGTCCTCCTCAGCTGCCTGTCAGACTTTTAACTTTTTAACTTCTTCTTCCTTTAAAAAAATGGTTTTATGAATTATAAAATAGCGTTTGCTCAACCAAAAAAAAAACCCTCTGTTTTCATTCACTGATATCAATAGAGACTATGTAATAATGTGAAACCGTGATATTTCCTGATACGGTTATTGTACGGTAAAAATCTCATACCGTTGCACGTCTACTTTGAGCACAGGTGACACATTTTGTTTTTAGGTTTAGTTCCTGAGGTTTCATGGTTTTGCTTAAAATAAATACATCTCTTACTAACGTAATACAACATCATGCGACATATGACACAAGCATGACGTGCTCCACATACTAGCACATGCTAGGTTGTTTTTAAAATAACTTTACTGACTTTTAGTTTCACACAGGAAATGAACAGCGAGGTTCCTGGGTGGGGATGGGAACCAAAACTCGGTACTAAACGGGCCCCGGGCTGAGCTCTGACATTAACGGTTCTGCTAACAGTATCAGAGAAATTGCTGTGAGGGTCTGAGGACAGAGGGATGTCCACTGTAGAGCCTCTGAGTCGAACTGTGATCTGTGATTTTGGGCTTTATAAATAAAATTGAACAATTGAACAATGTTGTTACAGGGTGTTAATTTATATACTGAACTTTGGGTTCAGCCGCCGCCTGGTGTGTGTCACACTGCCACAAAAGCCTCCGTATGTCTGAGTCTGACATCACTGACAAACAGCAGTGTTTGACGAGCTGGTCCTGAGAGCGAGCTGAAGTATCATAAACTTTTGTTGCCACAGAGTTTATTTTCTGCAATAATCCAAAATCCAATGAAAGAATCTGATTGGCTGGTTGACGAGGGAACCAGAGTGATGTTAACTCCCATGTCTGCCCATAAAAAAATCATAAATCCCTGCAGCTCTCTGCAGCCAGGAACAAGTGTTGGTGTAAATACACCAGAGTAAACTTTGTGACAAAAACTATGACGAAAATGTTTCGTTAACGACCTTTCCTCCATGATGAAAAAAAGATAGTGACGAGCTAAAAATAAATGTTGATCATAATAACTAAGACAAAAGCCATGTTTCATTTTCATTGACGAGATTAATGAGTTTGAAATTTGAAAAACTATGAAGAATAAAAATATGACTGAAACTATGAAGCATTTTTGTCTCAAGACTGAATCTGAAATTAACAGTGAAATAAACACAGTGGAGGTCTGTAACCCAAACTGGTCATCACACAGATAGATCTCCACACACACACACACAGTGGACTGGTGTGGCCCCAGTCATCCCTGTCCTCCTCCTCTGACTGTAGTTAACACAGCTTCAAGGTCTCAGGAACAGAGTTTCACGCATACATAAAATATGAGCACTAATGACCAGTTTCACCATCACTGCAACGTGTAATTAGCATCATAATGATTTGCCATTTATTTGCTTTCACAGCAAAGTGAAGAATTGGGTTTAATTAATAATTTGCTGGTGAGGAATTAATTGGAGGATGCGGCTGTCACAGCTGTGCCAGTGTCCCCTGCTCTGCACGGAGGGCACAATTAAGTGCTGATTGCCGGGGCTGCCATGTTGAAATGTGACTCACTCTGAAGAGCCAAACGAAGGGGGGGGGGGGCAGAGGTGACACTGACAGACAAATGGAGGGTGCTGGGCTGAGCGACTGTCACTGCTGCTGTCTGCTGGTCCTGGACCTGCTGCTGCATCATAATCATTTTAAACACACAAACAGGCGTTTACGTGCTGCGAGGCCTCGCCTGCATTAGAGAGGAGCTGTTAGCAGGATGGCGTCCGTGTCATCCATGAGTGACCCTCAGCCGCCGCATTCTCACAAACACATTAACACCACACAGTGAATGTTCCTGCAATCACCAGCGCACTTTAACATTTCACATTATTCTGTCACTTCATGCTCTGCTAAAGCAAACCTTGAGCTTCACGCCAAAAACTTCCCTCCATTTTCCATGACAGGAAGGAGATTGAAAACGTGTTTCCAGGGGAACAAGGAAAATAAATTGCTCGCTGAAAACAAACAACGTCTGAAATGGTTTGATTTGCACAGGATTAGCGTTGTCAGGGGACGTCTGTCATCAGTGGGATATGGCAGATCATTTTCTGAGGATTTTTTCACAGATTCAGACAGGATTAAAATCACTGTCCACAATTATCATAAATTAGCGGCTGTCCCTCGGTGATGTCTGTGCCTCTCTCTTTCAAACACACTCAGATAAATGTGTTCAAATACAGACCGCTGACAGGCTGCCAATATCCTCCTGAAAGATGATGAGAGCTGTTTTTCACCTACTCAATCCTGATTTCCCCTTAAATTATCCCTTAATGCAACTTAAAGCACTAAAGGCATTAAAGAACTGTTAGATCAGAAGTTTTAGACAATAAATACAGATTATACAGTTTTGTTTATCCACTTTATTCCTGACCCTACAATACCTTGTGTGTATGATGGACACGTCAACAGACTCAGGACAATAGCAAGTCCACGTACACATGGGGATATGTGATGAGTTGGGATGAGAACACACTGCATTAGCTAATATTACCCACAGACCTTGTTTAAGACAGCTAACCAAAAAGCCACCAACTCCAAGACCAGGGGACAGGAAGTGCTAACAACTGGGTCGTTAGCTTAGATCAGAGCTTTTATTCTGAAAACAAAGTTTACAATATTCTAAGCCTAGTTCTCTTAGCAGACACACAGCCTACTATTGAACTCTAGGAAATACCCTGTTCAACTCATGAGCACGCATTCGCCCTCTAATATCTGCCGTCCAACCAGGATGTGCCGACCTGAACAGACCCTTTTAGAGCCGATGTCACAATGACATCACAATGACATCACGATGACATCATCATGTTATCACCTGGAGGTGAAGCTGCCTCTCCCCCACAGGGCTGTAGGCTACATAGGAGTCTTCAAATGTGGTCTTGTTGTGTTATTGGGAGCCAGAATAGAAGGAGTCATGGCTCAAAACCAGCCGCCACTGCCCGTCAACGAAAACAAAGACAACTATGGTTAAATGTGATCAGACCAAAGGACTGGACGGAGGCCATCATCAAAAATGCTCACATGTGCAGCGCACACTTCATATCAGGTTAGGGACAAAGTATTTCCTGTTGTAGGGATGAAGAACGTTATGTGTATTAAGGGTTATCATGTCCACCTCATCAGAAACTGGGGAGCTATTAAGAGGAAGATTGGATTTCTCTGGAACGCTAACTTTTTAGCACATTAGCTAACGTTAGCTTCCATAGCAAAACAAACAAGATTGGCTTCCTGTGACATCATCCATCCACTGAGTGAGAGCATACGGGTCGGCCAGTCTGGTCCCGTTGGTCAGTGTTTACTTCTTCCAGTAACACTGGCGGTCCCGGAGAGTGAGTGACCTGACATGGTGCGTTGGTAAATTCAGTCTGACGCTCTACACTAAAATGAGAGCCCTGTTGGTGGAAGAAACGGAGCCTTATATTTCTACATGAATGAACCAACGCTTAAGTTAATCACACATTCACTCCGCTCGGCGCTCTGCTGCTCCGTCTCCACAGACAGAGTGTCCAGAGTGCGCTCTGCCACTCTGAGAGTGCGCTGCTCTGGATAACCCAACGCTACATTCAGACAGCGCTCCCAATTTATCAACGCTCCAGTTTGTGTCAGAGTGCGCTCCTGAACGCACCACTCACATCATCTTCCTCCATTGGCTAAAACAAGACAACATAACTTGTTAGCTAGCTCTAGCTAATATCTGTGGAGAAGTGTTTGGCCTCCAGCTAAGCCCCGCCCACCAACAAACATCACACTGTTTACTAACAGTAAAAGCGTCCATACATTTCCCTGATAATGTGTCAAATCTTTGACTTGTAATCGATTTCTCTGGCTTGAATAAAGGACCTGGACACTTCCTCCAGTACTGTCAACATGGCTGAACTGGACATCAATACTGCAGCAGCCTAACGTGACCCCGGTGACCTCTGGCTGCACATCACTGACCACATACAGCAAACGCAGCAGAATCACACGACAGTGTCGTGATGAAAACAAACACAGATCCAATCAGATTTGTATTAAAAGCAAACAAAAACAGCCAGCTTGTGTCCGCCCACCACCGAGTGGCGGTCACTGACCTCAGCACAGCCAAACACAGAGGTAATAACCAGGCACGTTCCCTGGGGGTCTCCCCTCCGTCCTCCAGTCCCTGAGAGACAAGCTGCACGGCTCCAGAGGAGATGAATAACCACAGTCTCACAGGGGTCGAGTGTCGAGATCACACAGCTGCAGCCTTCCTGTTTATTACATGAGCGACCCAGAACACGGCGAGGACGTAAAGGAAAGGGAAAAATGTCACGATGTGGCGGTTCAGAGGTGGACACGCTCTCCTGGACAGAGACCAGTGGGAATTAGTCACAGTGTCCAGGATGAGGGACAGGAGACAGGAGCCGGCAGACTGTTTATTCTCGCCGCTGGTCCGAGCAGATAGACACTTGAAAGGATTATGCACCTATCCAAACTCTCCTCTGTAATCCTTAAAGAGGACAACAAACACCTGAGGCTCTCCGCCTCCACACAGTCCCCAAAGATGAGAGTATACAATGCTGCTTTCCTCATTTACATCTCTTACAAGTTTTTTTTTCCACTCAAGGTCGGACATCTTCCCGTGGGGAAACTAACAGCAGCGCCGCAGATGAAAACGAGTCCAAGTCCTCCTCTGTGAACGAGCTGTCAGATGTAAAGGGCCCCGATCGCAGGAAACGTGTCACGTCTTTAGAAGAGATTTTCATGAAGTCATTGTTTGCTTCTCTGCCTTTACAGCTCTTTTATGTGCTTGAGTGAATTAACACAAGCGGACGTTTGACGGGGAAATAATTCCTCTCTTCTGTAAACTCCACTTTTCTGTATTTATTGGTGGGAAGAGACAGAGTCGCGCTGCAGGATGAAACTGATGTGGTAATTTGCCTGACACTGACCTATAAAAACGTCTCTGCACTTCCACATTAAAAAGTTCCACTGGTGTGGATACACCAGTCGTCCTTGTAATTTCTCTGATGTTTCCTTTCAAGTAGCCGGTTTATGGATCACGGAGAGGCCGCCGACCCAAACAGCTTCAGACACAATCAACCGAGTGCACTCAGCTTTTCTTTTTTTTTTGTAGCTGGAGGTTGAAGTAGCCGTCTCTGCACTCCACTCAGCATCAAATTAAGGTAAAAGTAAGCTGCTGGGGCCTGATTCAATTCTGACAGAAAAAGTGGAGCCACATTCATTGAATTTCAAAACCTCCCTGACCTCTGGACGTCCCTGCTGGAATGCAATGTTCAATATAGTCTCACATTAGCGACCTGTCTCGCAGCACAGTGCCAGTGCAGGACAGTGGGCTGCCAGAAACCTTCCCTTTATTCTGCTGTAGGTGTGAGAACACTCAAAGAAACAAATGTAAGCTCCAACCTGCTCACAGGACTGAACCTTTCCTGCATGAATTTCATCTCTCCAGGTTCGGGGTACAGTGTGACATAAAACCTGTTTTTCACGGTGCTCTCTGAGTCTCTGCGGGGCTGCTTCAAAACCAGCTGTCCCTCTGCCAACTGGTGACGTCAGTGATGTTCAGAAGAACTGCAAGCTATTTTGGCTTGTGTTTCTAGTCTCCTCCTCTGGGTGTCCAGGGGACGAACATGTGTCCAAGTCTTCCTTCCTGTCTCTCACTGCAAACTGACTACATGCTCATCAAAAAGGCATCATTTATCATGCACCGGGATATTTTTTACAGTGTATTTATCACCTGAAGGAGTCCAGCAGGAAGCGGCCGAGGCTGCAGCTGCAAAAGAGGGCGCTGCCGTCAGGGGACCATCTAAAACCTGAGCTGCTGAGAGCGAACAGTGACCAGTGGTGTCTTTGCTCAAATCACCGTCTGATGTCAACAGAAACTGAATCATTCTACTGCTCTGAATTTCAGCATTGACAGTTTCAGCGCCAACTACAGACCAGAGAGAGAAACCGTGTGTGCGTTGCTGTGCATTAAAACGTTTACTCCTCACTCAGACAGATGTGTGTCGGAGACTACAGATGGACTATTGGACAGATATGTTGACGACTGGCTGAGTGTGAGAGTTTTCAGCCCAGTCTGCACCACATTAGAAATACCTGGGGACTTCCTGTTATATTAGAATATACTGTACCATATACTGCAGAGGAAAACATGCGCAAACTAATCATTTACACAAATACGACCCAAAGCAGATATTTTCCCCTTAAAACATTCCCTGCATTTCAGAGTAGGGAGGAAAAATCAATTCAGTATTGTATCGTAATATTTGGCAGTGTTGTATCAATACACGGGCGACAAGTATCGATTTTATTATTATCATTATTATTATTACATAAATTAGTCATATAACAAACACAAATGAAACTTCTGGTGGCCTACTAGAATAATAAAATCAGTTACTTTTTCAGTTCACTGACACATTTTACTGCTGTAAAAATCACTTAAGTGAGACTAAAAGTTTTTTATCTTATTAGATAAAACAGACGTTGACAAAGTTTTCCTTCTGGAACCCAATTTACAGTTAAAAAAATTCATATGTCTCAAAATATTTTACTGCAGAATTCAGCATATTGCAACATTTTTAATCTTGTGATAATACCACATCGCGCTCTGCTATGCAACAAAGGGAGGAACCTTCACTCCAGGGGTCTCTGCAGGAGTCAGAGGTATCTGTCAGCTGGACGAATTCATTTTAGCCCCTTTAGGGTCAAGATGCAACAACAGGCTGCCACAAAACACTGTTTCTCCGTCCATGCATCGCTCAAACACTGTTCAATATTTATTCGGCACCATGTTTATAGAGAGGCTGAGTAAGTACGAGAAACCAGCAGAAAGACCACCTTAACATTTTTCACTGGCCTCCATGCTGCATTCTGCTGTTTACTGACCTGCTTTCCACCCGGTCTGTGACGTTAAATGTGATTGGAGTTGCAATGGTATGAGATTTTCACGGCACAATAACCCTCTTAGAGTTATTGTTGTTTGAACAAACATTTAATTACTTTAACTGAAACATTTTGTCAACGATAGATTGTGTAAAAAGTCTCCCCTTAGAAAAAAAACTCAATTCATGGAGAGATTCAACGACCAGCTGATTTATTTTTCAATACCGTAGATAGGCAAATGTACGTCATATGATAACACCTTTATATCACTGTATACCTAAAAACTGGTGTATCGCTGCGACCCCACACCCCAGTGGACACTTGAATTTTAGCCCTTTTACTGGCCAGATGGGCTGCCATCAAACACTGTCCGTCTTCATCCAAGCAGCGCTCAAACCTTGTTCAATATTTAGTCTGCACCATGTTTATAGAGAGGCTGAGTAAGTACAAGAAACCACCAGAGTAGCCACCATAACATTGTCACTGGCCTCCATGCTGCTTTCTCTTGTTTACTAACCTGATTTCCAGCTAGTCGTTACGTCGAATGCGACACACACAAAAAAAAGTCCTAACTGTCAGCTTAAAGTTAAAATCTATCTATTGACTAATTTCAGCAGGTCTTCCTGCGTTTAAAAATCCTGTTTATTCTCGTTATTTTTGGTGGAAAATAGTTTTTATTTCTGTATCTTGTCGACTCTTAGATGAACCTCATCTTTACAGTGTGTTGTCTGAAATGTTAGACACGCAGAGTCAATTAGCCGGTGTATTATCCTGCTATATTATTGTTTCATCTGTTACAGTCCACAGCGACGCACTCAGATCAACACAGGTTTCATTACTGGTTCAATTTTGATTAGTACTGGTTTAATTTTGATTATTATTGGTTGCTGTAGTTATCAGGTTTTGGTGACGGCTGCAGGTTTTGTAAAGCAGGATGAAAACAGACAGTCACACATAAAAACATTAGTTTCAGGTGTCCTGTTGTTTCTTAGTGGGACACAGAGAAAAAGTGAGGCTTAGTAATTAGACAGAGCAGATGGTGCTGTGGTTAATGTGAGCCGTGTCACTGTTCACTCATGACAGCGTGTTCACTTTCTACATGAATGTACAAGGTAACCCCCCCACTGCCCCCCCTCCAGAGGCCAGACTGTGACTGACACCAAAGTAATGAACCAGGAAGTCACAACCAGTTTCTTCATTTTAGTTTTGGTCAACTTTAGTGTCACCAGAAAAGAGAGTTTGTTTGTGAGTTCAAAGACTCAGTTTGAGTCAGACTCAGCTGAACAGGAGCGTCAGACCGACCGCAGGGAGACGTTCGCTTCATTCTGTTGTGCTCATTTACCAAGAAATGATCGACAGGAGACAGAAGGCTGTCAGGTTGCATCACCTGTCCCTTTACGACCAAAAAACTAAATAAGTTTAACTGACTAAAAATGGAGTTAACCCCTTAACATCCAGCTTTCTCTCTTTATTTCCCACAGAGCAGGTTTAAGGTTGAAGTTTCATGATGTTTACACCAAGCAGCAACCCTGCAGTTCCTCCAATGTCCACTAGAGGCTGGCTCCAACAGCGAGTCAGTCCCCACAGAGCTCCATGTTAACATGTAGAACATATTTACAGCCTGTTTGGTCTCTGGAGATCATTTAACATTCATGACAACTGAATTTCTATAGAACTGACCTGAGCTTATGATTTACTGGACAGTGCTTGGCGCTTTTAAAGAGTGTCGCTCGCCAGAAATTAAACAGTCGTGCAGCATTTTAAATTTAGGTTTTGGAGAAAGGTTTCAGTCGTCTCCATGGTAACCAGAGACCCTCTGCATTTTTTCATGGTCCAATAAAGAAACTTCTGATCAACACACATCAAGTTCAGGCTTCAAATAACAACTTCAGGTTAGGTTCAATCCATTTTTGGTGTGAGCCCCATACACCTTCAGTTTAAACCCCGCCCATTCCAACAAAGATACAGATACAGATAATGGCGTACTCGCTCGTCCCTGATAAGGAGAAACAGCTGATTTCTTCCCGTGGAGCTGACAGGAGAAATATTTAGCTTCAGTAAATGTCTGCTGTCAGTCAGCCTGGTGGAGACAGTTTGTCTGTCCTCTGTCCTCTCAGCTCAGACAGACGACTGCCTCTGTGGACGGAGACGCTGAATGCAGGTCAGAGTCAGTGTTGATTTAAAACCACTGTCTCCATGATGACGATAGTAACACTACCAGTCACACTGCACAACACAATTTCATGATGTCTGTGAGAGGAAAGTGTAGAGCCACACCCTCTGTCAGATACGTCATTCCTGTTGTGTGGCGCTCATCTGAAGTGTCGAGCGCCCAGCCATAAATTAGCCTTAAGGGCAGAGCCTCTTTGAGTGACCACCCCTCGCTCCTCCACATCTGGCTCCAAAAGACAGAGATAGCGGCGGCTGAAATGGGAGCTGTGTTTTCCAGGGCTAACAGCACCTTTTAGGGTCTCCCAGGACAAAGTAGTCCAAAGGGAGGGGCCAGACAAGAGCGGTTCCAGAAGACTTCGGTGACATGGCACATTCAGGAACAGAGTACCAGGTACCACAGCACCGGGGCCCCCCTCTAGATCCAGACCTGCGGGGGGGCTCACCAGCGAGCGTCTGGTGGCTGGGCCTTGGGCCATGGAGCCCAGTCACGCTCAGCCCAAATGAATGACATGAAGCCGCCTTTGGCCCTCCACCCATAGGGACTGGCATCAGGGCCGAACGCATCGTGTGCCAGGCGGCAGGCAGGGGCGGGATCAGAGTGTGCTGACCTCTGGTGTCGTACATCAGCTCTAAGGACACGGAGGAGCTGATGGAGTCAAAAAACCAAGAGATGACATCACAGTAGCTACATCCATTATTTTTATAGTCTAAACATCAAACCCATCTCTCCAGAGTTCAGCTGAACATGTGGTTTATCAGGATCTCCATAAAGTTCTGAGGGTTTGAACCATGTTCAGCTGCACAGCTTGAGTCCGTCTGAGCGGTGAGTAAAGGTGGACTTTAAGATGCTGACAGACTGCAGAGTCTCATGAACCTGTTCGAGGCTCCTGATGGAAACACAGCTGTGCTCTCAGACTGAGCTGGGTCCAGGGACTGTAATTGGATGCACAGTAAATCTTGTTAGCTGTGCAGAGACAAGAAGCTCGTAGTGAGTCCACTCTCCATTTACAACTGCAGTCATGTCAGATTATTTCCCAGCGTGCACCTCCTCTGTTAAGGTGCTCCTTTAAAGTACCACTTTTCATCCTGCACTCAGAACGACACAAAGATGAATGATTTACAAAAAGGCTGGGACGACTTAAAAGCAGCATTAGAAGGAGAAGTCAAGCATGTAAGAAAAGGTAAAATCAAGACCTCCAACTAAACGCCTGCAGAAATGAAGTGAGGCATACAGTGAGTCTGTGCTGCAGCCAGTGATGGATGGAAGTCAGCAGATTGTTGCAGCCCCAACCGATTCATCCAGGAATGTTGTGACATCTACTTCTAATGGCATCTGCGTTCCAGGAGAATCAAACCTAACACAGTCTGACAGAAACATATGTCTCCGTTGTGCCTGTATGACTCCGGCTCTGCAGGCTCGGCTCGACTGTACGGATGAGGAGGAAGGCTTTGTTCCACAGGTACTCGCTCAGACATTCAGAAGCTGCTCCTCTGATCTGCCTGCTGTTCACATGGAAAACAGCTGACTCCTTATTAATGCTACACAGGGCTGAACATCAACATAATAAGTCCATCTTCTACATGCTGCACTGCAGCAACAACAGATATCACTGAACTGTGTCAGACAGATGGTCTGCAGATAAATATGTACCGGAATATTAAAACATCACTTTCACCTGCAGCTTTGCTCTTACGTGGAGTAAGAGACACAGCTCTTCTATGTGTTTTTAATTTTCAAAAAGACAAACGAGAGAATTCAAGCGTAGGTACTTATTCATAATATTAAAGTATTGATTACATTAAAGTCTGATATCAGTGTCAGATGATCAGTTTCAACATCATCTGTTTAGAAACAAGTTTGGCCTTGTCTACGTGAGCACAGATATATTTGTAAATGAATATTTTTCCCTCCATTTAAAAAAATAATTCTGTTCACACGACCTCGTTTTACAAAATATCTAAAATGGCTCCAAACACTGGCGTGTGCAGTGTTCACACAGACAGCGCTGCTGCTGTAACCTCTGTATTTCACAACTGAAGTCACATATTTATGAAGCAGCCGCATCATCAACGACATCCATCCATCCATCTATTTTCATCCGCTTATCCGGGGCCGGGTCGCGGGGGCAGCAGGCCGAGCAAAGCACCCCAGACATCCCTCTCCCCGGCAACTCTTTCCAGCTCCTCCTGGGGGACCCCAAGGCGTTCCCAGGCCAGAGGAGATATGTAATCCCTCCAGCGTGTTCTGGGTCTGCCCCGGGGCCTCCTACCAGTGGGACGTGCCTGGAACACCTCCCGCGGGAGGCGCCCAGGAGGCATCCTGATCAGATGCCCGAACCACCTCAACTGACCCCTTTCGATGCGAAGGAGCAGCGGCTCTACTCTGAGCTCCCTCCGGATGTCCGTGCTCCTCTCCCTATCTCTAAGGCTGAGCCCAGCCACTCCACGGAGAAAACTCATTTCGGCCGCTTGTATCCGCGATCTCATTCTTTCGGTCACAACCCAGAGCTCGTGGCCATAGGTGAGGGTTGGGACGTAGATGGACCAGTAAATCGAGAGCTTCGCCTTCCGGCTCAGCTCCTTCTTCACCACGACAGCCCGGCGCAGCGCCCGCATCACTGCAGAAGCCGCCCCAAACCGCCGATCCATCTCACGCTCCATTCTACCCTCACTCGTGAACAAGACCCCGAGATACTTGAACTCCCTCGCTTGGGGCAGTAACTCTCCCCCAACCCGGAGGGGACAATCCACCTGCTTCCGGCGGAGAACCATGGCCTCAGATTTGGAGGTGCTGACTCTCATCCCGACTGCTTCACACTCGGCCGCAAACCGCTCCAGTGCGTGCTGGAGGTCACAGTGTGATGAAGCCAACAGAACCACATCATCTGCGAAAAGCAGAGATGCAATTCTGAGGTCACCAAACCGGACCCCTCCCCCCCCCCCCCGACTGCGCCTCGAGATCCTGTCCATGAAAGTCACAAACAGGATCGGTGACAAGGGACAGCCTTGGCGGAGGCCCACACCCACCGAGAACGTGCTGGATTTTACACCAAGTATGCGGACACAGCTCTCACTTTGGTCATACAGGGACCGGATGGCTCGTAGCAGCGAGCCCGGTACCCCATACTCCCGCAGTACCCCCCACAAGACCCCCCGAGGAACGCGGTCATAAGTCCACAAAGCACATGTAGACTGGATGGGCAAACTCCCACGACCCCTCCAGCAGCCTCGCAAGGGTAAAGAGCTGGTCCACTGTTCCCCGGCCAGGACGGAATCCGCATTGCTCCTCCTGAATCAAAGGTTCGACAATCGGTCGGAGCCTCCTTTCCAGCACCCTTGAGTAAACTTTACCCGGGAGGCTGAGCAGTGTGATACCCCGATAATTGGAGCACACCCTCCGGTCCCCTTTTTTGAAGATGGGGACCACCACCCCGGTCTGCCACTCTACATGCACCGTACCCGACCTCCACGCGACACTGAAAAGGCGTGTCAACCAAGACAGCCCAACAATGTCCAGAGCCTTCAGCATCTCCGGGTGAATCTCATCCACACCCGGCGCCTTGCCGCTGGGGAACGACATGTTCCTGCAAATACTTCACGATAAAAGCCTCCTGTTAACAAATGAAGGGATTCTGTCCACAGAAACATTGTCGGAGGGCTTTTATTTTGAAACAGAAACAGGAAGTGTTGCACCAAAAATAAATACTTACAGTTTCTTCACATCTGTGACAGATATAAACATGAAACTGTGGTGAAAGATGGTACGATATCAGTATGAGTATCCAAAGACAACTTTCACCGCTTATTTGCTGCTGAAAACTGACGTCACGCAGAGAAACTATGTGAGACTCTTCTTATCTAGATGTTCAGCAGCTGAGTCTGTCTGTGGTTCGTCTGTTAGCTGTCTGTCTGTGACGTGTTCAGGCTAACGTTAGCTTTTTAAATCACCTACTGGAGATTTTAACACCGCTGATTCATGACCAGTTTAAGGATGAAGATTACTGAAACATACGAGTGATGCTAGGGACATGTGAAAGTTTCCCCTCCACTCCTCATCGACAACAGTCCCACTCTGGAGAGTGTCCCACCATCTGCTGGTACCACTGGCCCTGATTCATGTTTAGACTGAAGGCCACAGCTTGTCTCTTAAAGGGGCGGGGCAGTGGTGTAACCCATGTGACACAGATACAGGAAATGAATCTACAGTGGGCCATCCCAGTTTATCAGTGATTTGATACAAACCACAACTTCCCTGATCAGAATTTTAAATCTCAACTAAAAACTAAAACGCCAATAAAACAAGAATATAAAATAATTCAGGCTGTGTTAAAATGACATTTTAATGTGTGAGAACATAAAATCAAAGTGAAAATCAGTTTCAATTAATTAACTTGCTTTTTGTAAATGTGTGTGTGTGTGTGTGTGTGTGTGTGTGTGTGTGTGTGTGTGTGTTCCTGCAGACGCAGCTGTGCAGCAATTCAGCTGCAACCCAGTTTTGTTCCCTCTGCCATATGATGTCATACAACAATGGAAATATTTCGGAAACAAATTGTTTTGCCTGCCTGATTTTGTAGACGTACAGATTTTATTGATTTGGTCATTTTTCGTGATATTTGTGTTTCACTCTTCCTCTACTGCCACCATGAGTGAACGTCCTCTACTCGTGCACGTCTCTGTCCCTCTAAAGTACAAATAAATGAATGAAATAAATATTAAATAAATGACAGAGAAGGTTTTAAGGAGACAAACACACCAAAACTCGTCACTACACCTCGTTGCTTTCTGACCTCACTTTGGTGTGAATGAAAGGTATTGATTTTCTTTTTTTAATATTATAAATGAGTAAAACAAAAAGTCATTAATCTTTTCCTGTAGTTTTAAAATGTAAAATGTAAGGTTGAGGACTTGAGGTCACATTTGTTTCACACACACACACACCTGTATTCTTTGTGCCGGAGCAGGAAGTGACATTTGAAAGCAGCCGAGAGGGAAAAGCTTCAGATTGAAGTGTGTCTGCTGTGAGCGACGGCACAAGAAGAGTGTTACACTGAGTGTCAATGATCAATGCGTCGCTCCCAGCAACCCTGCTCAGAGATGTGACCGGTCCACCAATCAGAGTCATTCTTTAATCCTTCAAACAAAAAGTGACCAATGATTTGTCTTTAAACAACAAACTGAAGCTCCAGTTGTGTCCAGAGGAATCAGTCAGCAGGCTGACAGACGACCGACTCTGCTGCAGGTGAGTCTCACACGTCAGTCAACACAGTCTCACTCCTGACTCAAACGCTCAGTCAGTGGACCCACACATCAAAATATAAAGTCCTGATTCCCTCCAGCGTCAGTTCTGGACGCTCAGGGTTACATTCAGTCTCTCTTCAAGATAAACACCCAACATAACATTACTTTATTTTCAGGTCTACCTTCTTAGATTAAGACAACAAAGGTACGCAGTTAAGTTTTGTAAAAAGATCATGGTTTGTGTTAAAATCAGTATGTTAGTCACTGACCTAACTTGACGTTACGCTTTGTTCTTTCAATAACTCAACATAGATTTTTGGTTTCACACAGGACACAAACAGCTGCCTTCTGGCTAAAAGTCTTGTCTTTGTTTGACCCATCCACCACCTCACCGCCCCTCCGTCTATTTCGTCCCACCCTACTCTGTCTTTCTCATCCTTTATACGACAGCTGCTCCTCACAGTGTCAGATAATGATGCCTAGTGCGTCTCATACAGACGCTAAAGGGTGCCTCAGTGAGTTCTATCTGACGCTGGGCCACTGATCAAGCATCTGTACTTCAGGACTCAACAGTGAGGGCTGCCCAACTGCCTGGGGCAAGTAAAATGCCACACTGGGCTACTAAATCTAGCAACTCTCTTGCCCGGTAAAACAATACTGAACACTAGGGCAGCTGCTCCATGAAAGTCAGAGATTGGTTTCATTAGTCGAAGACCCCTCAGCTGACTGAGAGTGCTTCAAGCAGATGTATTTTTGTTGCTGTTGTTTCATCAGTCAGGGTGCAGTGTACTTCTGGGGACATTTTGGCCTCCAGATTTTGCTGAGTCAGAGCTCTTCACTTTTATGCTACTCTTTCAACTTGACGCCATCCAGCAGCATATTTTACCGCTGCAGCAGGTGCTCTCTGGCCACATTATGGACTGACACTGCCTGTCCACGAATCATGTTGGCACGATAGGTGTCGTCTGGCCGACCAGCGGCGTAGCATAACATCGTGAAAGGTGACAAAGCTGCTGTATTCAGTGACTTTGGAATGAGAACAGACTGGAATTGGACATTAGTCACAGAGGTAATATCAAGTGCTTGTTTGCTCGTCTAAAATAGTCTAAACCTAACCTCCCATACACACAAACGAAACAGAAAATCCAACAACTGTGTCCACTTCACACAGGTTTTTATTCATCACACAATAACTCCCATCAGTTGTCATGGCCACTATCAACACCATGGATACCTCTGAGGACAAACTGTCCACAGTGTGTTACTGTTCATCATGTCTTGGTCCTTTGTATGGCAGCAGGATTTTCACCTCTTGTCTTTGAGTGAGGTCCTTCAGATCACTTCTATCTTTAGATGTGGTCAGACAACACTTCGTATGACTGAGCTGTTTCCATCACACAACATTATTTGGACAGTTGGCTATCATGTGCGGCAGCAGAGCGACAGATATCCTCCTTTTGATCGCACACATTCTTCTTTCTCTTCAAAAACTGGCGCCTAAAAAAAACCCAAAGTGCAGCTCAGCCACTGACAGCTCCGTCTGACACTCGGCTGAGTTATGCTAGTTGCGGCTAATGTAGCACCGAGCTGCTAACTTCAATCAGAGATGAGGAGCAGCTCCTGATTTTCTCCAAACATCTTCAGCTTCAACAGATGCTGACTCAAGTGACATCACTTGAGGAGGTTTGTCAGACTTCACACAGACACTAAAGGCTTCAGCTTTTTTCACATGTGAAGTAGAAACAGACTCTGATGTGTCACACTGGTGCACTGACGTGACTATAAACCAGTCCAGTGTCCTCACAGGTGACACCAGTCAGAGTGTGTGTGTTTGCCTCGCAGGTCCTCTGACAGAATCCTGTGACGACAGACGACTGCTGAGATGTAAATGAACAAACTAATACAGATGTTGCACTGTTAGTCCTGACTGATGAGTTTTGTCTGTGAGCCGACAGCATGTGAAGCCAGCTGTCACTCTGCATCTATTCTCCCACAATCCTTCACTCTGAACTTTAAACAAAAAAAACTCCACACCACATGCTGCTACAAACTACTGTCACCACATCCTCTGCTCCTCTGAGTCCATGTCAGTCTTTAATATTTTATTTCTAATGATGCTCTGATTATGATGTTGTGGGCCGATACCACTGTTTTTCTGGTTTTGCTGTTGTTTATTTTGTTCATGTTGTTATTCATTCTGCCTTGTGTTCCAGGAGAGCAAAGACATCTAAATAAATAAATAAATGTTTTAAAGTCCTTCATCACTTCACCTTTGAATGAGCACATATTCAACCAGATACATTTATGACATAACCCTTAAAATAACTTTCTTACACATGAAAACATTTTAAAATATAACTGCGTCATAAGACTTTTTACTAAATGTATAACATCATAACTCCCGCTCTAATATCTATTTTATATAGCTGTGTAAACATCAACACATTTCTCTGTCAAACAGCTGAATTTATCACCAAAAAACTACATTCTACAAGATTACACTGAACACATCATGAGAACATAACAATTATCTTTGACCGATACTCATTTTTACTGAATGGAGCTTGAATAGAGCTGTTAGCTTCACGGTTGCTAACAGCTAACAGCTAAAGTTAACTAGCTGCTAACAGCTAACATGAACTGTCCCTCCTGCTGACGATGTCCACACAGATTCGTTGATGTCTGAGTTAAGGCTTGACATTATTCCTCTGGCCTTCATGTGTTCATCGTTTTTCAGGTGGTTCAACAGGTTAGTTGATGTTGGTTTGTGGCACAGACACAAGTCTCATCCAGTCTTGACAAATGATTTGTTTTCTCATAAACAAACCTCCAAACAACAGATGATGACAGATGAGTTTCAGCTGTCCGTCAGTCCCAACATTCTGCTGTTAAGGGAGCACTTGATTTTAACATGCAGCAGAGTTTATGAGAGAGACGCATTTTAGATGTCAACACCCTGCCAGTAACAACACAATATAAGGAGCTGGAGAGTCCCGACAGGGTGGGTCCAACAAACCCTGAGCTTTCACCCAGGAGGCCTGCGTTCACTTCCTGTATGAATGTTGAACCAAACCATGATGCTTTTTCTAAACCTAACCACGTCCTTTTGTTAACGACCAGACGCAGGAAGATACCTGGTGCGTAATATGCAGATGTGGAAGTCCACTGACGAAGTGGTGATGTGTGACGACTTGGGATGAGAGCGTGTTGGAATATCTGAGTGAATGTGGGGATTAACGGTAATGGTAACATTAGCGACATTCTTCTTCTCGGTCTTCATGTGTTCATCCTTCTGCAGATTGTAGTGTTTTTTCAGGTGGTTTAACAAGTTAGTTTATGTTGGTTTGCGGCGCAGACACAAGTCTCTGCACTCTCTGCATGTGATTTATTCTCTCCTGAATCCAAAATACCTCCAAACAACAGACGAGTTTCTTTTGTCTGTCTGCAGTCACAACATTTAGGGAGCTGTTTCTGCAGGGAGCACGTGT
The DNA here is from genome assembly GCA_019142605.1 of Cephalopholis sonnerati. NCBI lineage: Eukaryota > Metazoa > Chordata > Actinopteri > Perciformes > Serranidae > Cephalopholis > Cephalopholis sonnerati. The sequence goes on along the minus strand of JAGQAX010000008.1, from coordinate 44,488,353 downwards.
AGCAGCGTGACAGCTCTCCAAAGATGGAGGCTGCTGTTGAGGAAACCTTTAATTTTATTATATAGCGGAGTTTTCTATAAGCGGAGCACCCATTTTAAACACCAACATCGCAGTCGATCACGTTTATTTAATTGTACGAAGCCAAAACTGTGATTAAATTTGATTAACTGTGCAGCCCTGATCTCTGCTGATGTTGTTCTGTTACAGATTATTTAATAACTGTTACAGAAACACAAGAGTCGTCACTGCCAGAAATTTCGTACTGTACCTCCTTTTAATTACAGAAATGGAACAAAATGTAAATCTGGTCCAGAAAAAGCCTGATGCAGAGAGCATGACGTGATTTGTGTGACAGCTGCATCTGTATTCGCTGAGATAAAACACTGCTGCTGAGTACTGTCAGTATCATTTCTTATCTTGACTGAATTTAAACCAGCCGACTGTTGAACCAACTCACAGTCGTCTCTAATTACAGTCTGTCATATTAGAGTTAAATCTTACTGTAATCAACTTAACAGGCCACTGTGTTAACAAAAGGTCAGTGCAGGTCTGCTGATATGAAGATCTATGAACGTGCTCAGTCCTACGTTCAGATTCAGGATTAATAGGCGCATTGTGGCCTCTTTTCTTTCTCAAACGCTCGTCTATTCAAACTGAGAGACCCATTCTATCAATGTTTGTCTTATTAAAATTATTTTCCAGGTCACATTTTTTCTCTCTGAGAGATTAAGCGAACTCGGAGCTGCTGTTCCAAACATTTCTAATCTAATTTTTCCCCCTCTTGCCTTTACAATTCTCATTATTGTTCTGTAATGTATTTGAGATCTGGCTCAACACCTTTCCCTCTGAAAAGCTCTTTATTCATTCAGAGAAGTGCCACCCCCTGCTCCCACTTTCCCGTTGACTCAGCAAGGCGGCATGAAATAACACTGCTTCAATTTAGACTGCTCCTCCAATAACCAGATAGAGTTCAAAGGGTGCTTAATCTCACCTGTCACTCAAACGGCTGGGAAGGAAGGCCGACATGAATGAAGAACAAAACGGCAGCTGAAAGTGTGTGAGCGATAGCGGCGCGTCGAGGTGAGCCTGAGGTCTTTGATTACTTCTCTCAGCGGACGTTCGCTGCGGATTCATCGTCCTCTTTCTTCACAGAGCGCTGCTTGACGTGTCTGCTGATTGTTCTTCTGGAGTTATGCCTCCGTCCATCACTTCCTGTTAGATTTCACAGAGACAAAACAAAACATGTTCTGACTGTAAATAACATACTGAACCACATGAGCAGAGAGGCAACAGTGAAGACATGAATGTGTCATTGATTGAGGTTAGAAGTCGACTCTTTGACAGATGAAGGCAGATTATTCAATGTTTTGTTTTGTCCTAGAGATGACAGAGAGTCTGCAGCCACTCGAACAGCTGTGTGCATGCTAATGTGTTCACAATGAACATGTTAAAGGTTCTGTATAGCCTGCTAACACCTGCTAGCATCCGCTAACATCTGCTAACATCCGGCTTTTTAATGCAGTGCAAAAGGTTTTAATCAACATTCACACCTGAGTCAAATGACTGTGGTATTCATGGGTATTAATCGGCTCCAGCTCCTACACTGACGGAAATGCAACACCCGGGTGAACGCCCTAATTTTAGTTCCGTTACTGGCGAGATACAATCACAAAATACCATCCGTCTCCACCCAAGCAGCGCCCAAACATCGCTTCAAATCAGTCTGCACCAAGTTTGAGAGAGACTGAGTAAGTAATATACATGAAACGAAGTAACCATCGTAACATTTTAACTGGCCTACATGCTGCTTTCTACTGTTTACTGACCTGCCCTGTCCCTGACGTCAACTGTGACACACCAAAAAACTTATATTCAAAATTATATTCAGCCACATAATAATAATAATAATAATAAGTCTGAAAAGCTGAAAATCAGAACGGAAGTACAAAGAGTTGTTGACCAGAGATGATACGCCGTCTCACGGTGAGGTCACTTCCTGTCAATGTTACAGAAGGACAGAGAGTTGTTGACTAGAGATGATACGCCGTCTCACGGTGAGGTCACTTCCTGTCAACGTTACAGAAGCACAGAGAGTTGTTGACTAGAGATGATACACCGTCTCACGGTGAGGTCACTTCCTGTCAACGTTACAGAAGCACAGAAAGTTGTTGACTAGAGATGATACGCCGTCTCATGGTGAGGTCACTTCCTGTCAACACGCAGCTTTTTTACTACGTTATAGAACAGAGCGTTGACAGTAGTTGCTGGTCTGAACTAGACTTCACAATGTTTCCATTCAAAACTGGTGGAAACAGCTGGTTCATCACACCAAGGTTCAAAGAATCATGAACAGAACAAGTTCAAGGTTCATCTGGTGGAAAAGAGGAAACAGGGGGCACTAATAACACGGAGTCAGTGAAAGCTTCACGTCATTGTTTGCGTGATCACATTCTGATTCTCTCAGGATCTGCAGAGACAGTTGATGCTGCAGTTTTTCTAGTTTTCACTCAATCACAAGTTTCAAGATTAAATTAAGGCTTTTCAATTGTTTGTACTTTTTCAATGACACTTTAACTGTTTGTACATCTGTAAATTCAATCAGGTGACACTGGGAGGTAAAAACTTTCTAAACTCTGATGTTACACACTTTAAAGCACTCTGATGAAAACAGCTTTTCCAACAGAGAATATTTCTACAGAGAAGAAAATGAGACTTGTAGAAAAATAAAGCAGCAGACAAAAGGTGATGATACTGAGGTCACGGACAGATCAGGGAACAATCAAGTCGTTTCCAGAGAGAATTGGACAGAAGCTCTTCCTTTATACGATCCTTTATTCATTATCTAAACAGGCAGGAATAATTCATCTCTCCATTTGTAAAATATCTTGTTCCTTCACCTCCAATTAAAACAGTTCAAGGATGAAGAGAGCAGCTTTAGTCTAAAGAAAAAACACTTGATTTAAATATCATTCAAGTCAAAGAGACAATGGCAGTCTAGAAAACCACTCAAGCTAAAGTCTTAAAGTAGCTCTTGTGTGGATTACCTTGAGTAATGATATAATCACCATGAAGGGGCCAATCATGTTGCTTTCTAATGGAAACACTTTCATTCACTCCAACTGCTAATACCTCTTCACTTTGTTTGTGCTCTGCAGTTTGGTTTTCGTCTTTTCTTTATCACCTCTCAAAGAAGGTCACAGCAAACTGGAGTGAAAATACATTTCTGATTATGCAGCAGTGAAAACTGTCGGACTGCTCTGTAATTGCTGCTTTTCTGAGAGTTAAGTATAATATTTAATTAGCAATCTGCTCACAAAGGAACTTATAGCTCAGAATCAAAGCTAATTGCAGTAACAAGAGTACTTGTAGGTAATTACTGCCTCCGAATATGTTGAGAGGCAGATCAGAGTCACGTGGTCGTCCTAAAGCTCTGATACTAATTTCATCACCATGAACACCAGTTCACCAATACAAACCAGTTGTACTTTGTTGGTCTTGAACTTTGGTCTCCAGATTGGCAGGCATCTCTCCAAGGTGTCAAACCATCCACCATTCCCTCCACCTCCTGATGATGACATCAGCTGAAAGACTCACTTTAGTAACGCTGATGTGACACATATAAAACGTACAAACACAACGTATTCATGGTTTGAAACATACAACATTGTCTTCAGGTGTCTGTGCTGGAGAGCAGACAGCAGCATAGAGTCAGTCAAACAGTCAGAAACAGCTCTAAAACACGACATAATTAAAGTTAAATATTTTCCCTCCTGGTCTCTGAACACAAACAAAGGACGCTGCAGAGCCCGTTGTTCGTTTCACTGGGCTTTAGCGCTGACGTCATGGTATTACACTGCAGTATTTATGATGACACAGCTCTTATATGTTATCATGCTGCCAATGAACCAAAAACCCCAGAATTGAAGTGGGAAGCTTTCTGAGGAGCCAGCAGTCTTCCTTAATGGACAGCCTATTATGTGGAGTGTAGGATCTGCATTAACAGAGCCATACCTTTGTCTCTGTGCGTGCCTCAACTCCTTAAGACCCATCATTCCTTTCTGTCGCAGCCTGATAAATCAGGGCACCTAATCAGTGTATAAATATTCATGAGTCCGGCTCAGAGTGCTTTTCAAGGTGTAACTCTTCACAATAGCTTGGCGCACAGCCTCCAGTGTGCCACAAATCCTGGAGCACGGTGGCAAAGTTGAGAGGTGAGGGAGAGGAGTGCGCCGCTCTCTTCCCCCTTTTAGCATTTAGAGTAAGTTTCTCACATGGGAGCACCCTAAACTCTTTTTTTTTTTAAAAATCCCCCGAGCGTACTTTTCTCTCATTCATTTCCCAGATTGAAATATGAGGTGTCAAAACATGAACAATTATGGAAAATCATAAATTTGTGACCAATTTGGAAAAGGGAATGAGGCTGTCAGCTATCTGAGATGTATGCGTTTTCAATTTGGCGTTTCTTAATGCCTGCCAGCTTCTCTCGCCGTACCGTTAAACTGCCATTTCTCCTTGTACTAATTGAACGCTCCCCCCGTTCTCGGCCCACACCATCATGTATTGCTCATCTATCATTGTTTGTTGGGAGCCAGTGTGGTTGTCCTTTCCACTGACTTTGAGAGAGCACTTCATCTTATTTGTTTGTTCCCTGACATGGGAATGATGCACTCGACCAGGCTGGCCATTTAGAAGCTGGGCTCTGTTCAAGAACAGCCTCCTTTATCATCCTGTGTTACCCAGCGCAGTGGCTCTGTAAAGGACCCGCACACGGAGGTCATTTGTCATCCGTAAAGTAAAACTATTTACCATTGGCATCTAATTTACTTAATAGATAAGCAGAGGAACAGAGCTCAGAGCTGGGGTACGTCACACGCTGCTTTTCTCTCCACCTATTTGTGTTTTAAGGGATTTTAAGGAACACAGACGGAGTTGTCTGCAGCAGACATCATGTCATCTGTGAATGTGAATGAAACCTCTGATGGAGGCTGATTGTTGGTGGTCAGTTTATCAGGACAGTGGCTAAAACACTGACAGTCAGAGTTACGTTGTGTGTGTTCTCCATAAACAGTAAACATGATAATAATGTGATCAGGAACAGAATTACAGCGATGACAAACAGGACGACTAAAAATGTTGCATCTTTAAAACAAGCTTCACAGGACGGATAACAAGAGACAGGATGAACTGATTAAAAGTGCAGGAAACAAGATTAAAACATGATGTGAATATAAAAATAAAAGGTTGAGATGAATATTACACACTCAGATATTTGTCCCCGGGGTGCAGAGTAATGACTTACATAACGGCCCGACACAGAGACAGCAGGAACTCATTAATCAGGGCAGAGCAGCGCACTTTGAGTTTAGTATGATGGGATAAGGACTTCGAGCCGGGGGCGGAGCTTTACATCCTGCGTTACACAAAGTGTCGTGTGCCTGATTCACATCAGCTCTTGTGCGATCGTCTCGTCACTTGTTGGTTAAGCTAGCAAAGCCGTAACCTAAAAGGTTGATTATTAACCTGATCTTTGCCTGATGATGATTTTTATTTTTTTGTGATCAATTTACAATCATACACTTTCACAGTTTTTCCTCCAAAATTTGCACATATACGCAGATTATTAATGGTGGTGAAACCCACTAAAAACAGGTGATAGAGTCCCTTCCCACTGGCAGCAGACCAGAGCTGTGCACACGGCTCTGCAGCAGACGAGTATGCCTTTTTGTTTTTCATTTTTATTTCTGGTTGTTAATGTGAGACATCACTGACAGGCTGGAAAACAGGTTAGTAAACAGCAGAAAGCAGCAGCACATTGTCATTTCACACATTGTTATAAATGGACTGCACTTGTATAGCACCTGTCTTGTCGAGTCACATTCACACATTCACACACACTGATGGAACAGCCATTGGGAGCGATATGGGTTCAGTATCTGCCCAAGGATACGTCAACATGCAGATTTCTACCTCAGAGCCACAGCCGCCCCGTACCAACACTATTGATCGTAGTTGCTCTAAACGTGTGCCCTCAGTTGGCTAAACGTGCTTTAGTTCCCAGAGCATGTTGGCAGTGAATACATTACGTCTAAACACTGTGTGCTTGCAGTAAACAGTTTACAGATGTGGTCAATAGTAAGACCCTGACACACCAAGCCGACAGTCAGTGTTGGGCCGACAGTGAGAATCTGTCACACCTGTCTTTGTCAGGTGCCGTCGGCCCTTATCGGCTTTTTTTCCTGCCTATTCAGCACGTTGAATTTGCATCTATGACGTCAGAGCTTGTCGGGGAGTGACCTCCCTCTGAGTGTCAGCTGATCTCAGGTGAGGAGCAGAGGAGTGTCAGTGAGTAAAGGAGGAGCTTAAGTCCAAAACCAACTTGTTCCATCAGGTCAGATTATTTTTCTCTTTAGCAGAAACGTTTCCTGATGGTTTGTGTTCTTGTTCACTGGGCACACGCTAAATATGCTCTGATTGTGTTGTTCATGTGCTAACTGGCTAACTAGCATCAAGACGCTCTTCCAGTTTGCTGACGACCGCCGTCTGCTGCTGTGGAGACTTATTTCCTCTCAGCAGGAGCAGAACAGACGTGCTGATTGACACGGTGAAGTGAGGCGATACAACGTAGGTCTGTTTGCTATGTCTGCACCTTTAAACCATCTTTGTTATACTGAGGCAAAAGGCAAAATCAAAAATATTTTCAAATGCTTATTATCTGTCTATGACCATAATATTTCGAGAGGAGAGTCAGAGCAGCAGCGTCCATGTTTATGCTGCAGGAGATCAAGAGAAGGTGATGAAACACAGGAGGATTTGTCGGAGGGTGCTGTATCCACCTCAGCCGGCTGACTCCTCACCCAGGTACAGTTAAAACCTTCGAGCTTCTCTCCCTTCTCTCTCCAACATGAGCTTGTTGGGTTCAAACCTTGTTTCCACTAACAATGAGAGCCTCCTGCTACTGTCTGTGTAACTCTGGTAATTACAGCGGAGTGATGATGATTTGCAGGGAGCACAGTCTCCTACTGTTCCCTGTCTCCTCCCTGCAGGTTTAAAAACAGTAAAGCTTGTAAAACACAAAGTTTTATACTGCATTACTGATCTTTTTTAGTCCCAGCTCTGAGAAAATTCAGCACAGCACCAGGTGATGACAGCTTATTATCCTCCACAAATAGCAATTCAGCTGATTTTCAAAGCTGTAAGTCTGACTGGCACCTTAGCGTGGCATTTAGAAATAGTCCTGCAGCTTAAAATCCACCCGTGGGCTCCTCAGCATTATGAAGTGTCTGTATTAAGGTCACCGCTTCGATCAGGGTTGTCGCTTCAGGGTTACAGTGGAGAAAAAATACACTCTCTGTTCTCGTCTCTCAGAGTCTGTCCGCGCCTCTCTGATGATATTCATTGTTGCCATTCTCAGACGACGGTGCTTTTATTTTGACGGTTTGTTCACTCGCCTGCGGGAGACGATGTGGAGGCGGAGCCAGCTCTAATCAAAACTGCAGGGCAGCTCTTTGCAGGATCCAACGGTCTCTCTGAGGAACAGAAGCCCAGGATGGAGGCGAGGTGACCTCACATGAAACTAGCTCAACCCCCGACCACTCAGAGTCGCTCAGGGCGACGAAGCTGCAGCCAGGCGGAGACGCTACCGAGGAAAAGGAACTCGCTTCAAGGACGACTCACACACAGTGCACAAAAGTCAAAGGAGATGTTGCTTCAGGAATCAGGCTGCATGTAGGGAAGTCATGCAGCTCAGTTGTTGGATATTTTCTCATTAACATCCATGTACTGGGCTGGAACAGGCCGAGAGGGCCGGTGGCCACGAAACATTCAGCCCAACAAGACATTTTAACACTGAAGAGATGATAAACACCAGGCAGGTCAGAGTACTCAGTAAGGCTCAAGGCATATCATCGTTTGAGGAGTTAGACGGCAAACAAAGGGTTATTCTCTTAAAAACCGACTCTGTCCAGGAAACATAATTAGGTCTCATGTCCTACTGTTTGAGTTCCAGGTCTCAAGCAGGTCATACGGTACCCTTCACCATGTGTAATGCCATTTTATCGACAGAGTAACAATAAATGACATTAGCACAAACCATGAATGCGTTTATCGGCTAATTCCTGTAGCAGGAAATGTTTCAGGCTAATGCTAATGACACGTTAGCATGTTGTATTTGTGGGGAGATTGTGTGGAGTAAAGGAAAACCATTTGTGTGTTTGACCTTGTGAGCTTCTGAAGTGTGAATATTTTCTAGCTTCTCCTCCTCTGTGACGGTGAACTGAATCTCTTTGTGTCGTGACAACCCGAAACAATCAGCGTCCACAGTAACAGTTTAGTGAGCATCAATCCCACGGGTCAGTCAGGTACTGAATTCCATCTACAGCACATTTTCTTTCTAATCAGGACGAGGTCACAGAATAATTACAGTGTCTGCTTCACAAGAAAAACACAGTGTGATCAAACAGGAGGTTAAAACAGAGAGAGAGGAGGAGCTCTGTGATGCATTTACATGCACAGAAGTAGTGCAGGTATTGACAGCGCCTCCAGTTCAGGTCTTACTTGGATTAAGTTGTTTATAGGAGCCCTTCACACCGGGACAGTCAGTGTCTGTGTTTCACTGCAGCAGATGACTGAGTAAGTGTGAGCAGTGAACACCTGGAGTTCAGGAGATGAAGAGTGTGCCAGTAACACAGGAGGAAACACACTCATCCTCCAGCTCCCTCCTGCCGTCTGCACCGAGCAGCAGGAACACACATGATTATCCTAACAGCAGACTGGACCTCTGCTTGGTGAGTTCACAGTGTTAAAAGCTGTTATTTTTTATTCTTGCCATGAATTCACAGCCCTCAAAGCTCGATACTGAAGGTGGCTGTACACAGCTTTTAATTCTTCTCTTCTCATTCCTCCAACTTCAGGAGGTATTAAGTGATAATAGGTGTGTTCTGATTCAAGGGCAGCTTCCTCCTCTAAAGTGCACATGTTTTGGACTGAACCCGCCCTAATGGGTCCCATCTCAGAGGCACATAACAAACACTGTGCTGCCTTCTGTTGCAGGTGGAGACCAGACAAAGACTGAAATCTCTGCTCTGCATTTTCCCACAGATATTTATGTTTTATTGGCCATTTGAGAGCAACTTCCTGGTGATAAAGGGACTTTACGACGTGACATTGAGCATTTGAATGCACCATTAGTTTTTAGCTGTGTCCCAGTTCCATAATACACACTGATTCTCAGCAGGTTTGGGTCTGTGGTGTGTTCACGGCAGAGAGGTGACACAATAATGTACACTCTTCCAAACTGTCAGTGCGCAGACTGAAGGAAACACTGAGCTGTTGATAAATTCTTTTCTGTCGTGCACAAAGGAGAAACTACACTTACAGCTGCTCCACAAAAACATCTTCAAAACTAAATGATAAAAATAAAATCTTTGGGAAACATTGTCTCTTTGTGAAGCATGACTGACTGAATCTGCAGTTTGAGTCTGACTGAATACTTCTGTTATTTCCTCTTAAGAAAGAACTGTGAAGCATGTTGATTAGTTGCAGGGCCGTGTGCAGACATTTTGTGGGGCAGAAGCTCACGCTGAAAAACAGGGCCACTGAGTGCGTACTGACAAAAACTGTGTGTTGGGAAATTGTTTCTGTGTGTCTGTGGGCACCAGGTGTGATGTTAATGTGAGAGGGCTTCAGTCAATGATTTAAGCAAAATAGATGTCAGGAATTATTTTGAGATTTTAAAATTCTGCATCAGGAAAAAGTGATTCAGAAAATCCTGTTTGAGGTCTGAGCATGTTTAAGACTCCTGAAAGTTGATTTAAGACATTTCATACCAATAATTAATGACTTCAATGGCTTTAAGACTTTTTGAGGATCTGCACAAACCCTGACAAAGATAATTCTCCACTAGCCTCCGCTGGTTAGCTGACACATTTTAGTGGGAGGATGTCTGTGAGAACGAAAGGAGAACTTTTTCAAACATTCAGTTTCTCATTAAATCAGTGCTGATTGGTGGATCAGATACACGCTGAACTAAACACTGACTCTTCACTTCACAGCTCCACCTGTTTCTCCTCCTCCTTTACAGAACAACAGAGCAGAGACTTGTTCATGTTGTTGCTCCTCCCCTTCATGTTTACTGTCTACAAGGATTGTTGCTTCCTGTTTGCTGCTGCACAGAGAGTAGCTATTGAATGTTGATGATGTTCTCGTAATTGAACTTCAGTATCAGTGTAAAAGCTCACCATTATATTAAACATGTTTGAGTTTCTCAGAGCATCAAGACGAGACAAAGTTTGACTGAACCCTCTGAAAACAGAGCTACAGAAATACCACAAATACTAAGACAGGCACTGGAGAAATATTTCTCCTGCAGAACAATTTTCACTCTGCTCATAAAATGATCATACCTCAAAAACTAAATAATTTACACAGTTTAAATAACTGAAGGAGATTAAGAAATGTTTTGATCATGTTTCTACATTTAGGAATCTTTTGGAACAAAATGTTTTGTGTGTTTATTTTTTCAAATTCAATGAAAAAACATGTCTGAATACAGTTTCAAGACTTCAATTATTCTGGTTGATGGACTTACATAACCTTTTAGTTCTTAGGTTGTACAGATTTTAGGGATATGAAACATTTGAAAATACTCCAGGAAATGACATCACAATAAGCAAAAATATCAACACATGCACTGGTGGACCATTTCTGTGGCAAAGTTCAAGGGGTTAAGAACATTTTATGACCATCTTACGCCAAACCATCGAGATCACAGCAACGAGCACTGACTGACGGAAAACTCTCAGGATTTTGTCTGTGACAGAGAAATTGTTTAAAAAGTGTTTTGGTGCGAGGCCGACATTAGTGGACAAAGAGTTTACAAACTGCCTGTCATTCATTAATTGGCGGTGCCGGTGATAGCAGCGGTGGCGTTGGCTGTCAGGACAAACTCAGGGTTCAGTGTTTCTTCAGAGCGTCTGGACTGGGTCGCAGCTCGTCAGGAGTCAGAGAGGAAACTGTGTGTGATTCAAACATAAACCAATATGAAAACTACTCCAAGAGAAAATTATATTCCCTCTTTACGACATCACATTCAGAATGCAGAGCCAGACACAAACACAACTTTTGTTCACCAGCGACGTGATCTGAGCCGCACGCACTCAGCACAGAAAATAAAAGTGTGATTTTTTCCTGCTTTGTGAAGGTCTCGTTAAATGTGAAAGTAAATTCCTCAGCAGAGGTTAAGCTGTAAATCAGAGGCTGTCGGGTGTCTTTGTGTCGGCATCACTCTAACATTCACATCCTGATTTAAACTTGTGCTGCTGACACAAGGCCACACAGCGCCGTGTGCAGCTGCTTGTACAGTCGGCCTGTCATCTACACTATATCATATCAATACGACACGCTTCACAGCACACCGCTTCAGAATGGCATTTCTGAGAGCTGCAGTTGTACCATGTTGTTGTCACACCATAATATGAGATGAAATGCTGCTTAATGTCTAATGTCAACATGGCCGTCCCTGCGGCTCGGGGACGCCGCTCTCTGGGACTCCATGGAATCTGGTGACATTTCAATGGATTGTTTATCCCACAAATGGTTTTCCCACCGCAGGACGACGGGTCAGCAGAGTTCAGAGGGTGGGAGGGGCGATAACGCTCAGTTATCACGGTGAGTTTGGCTGCTGTGAAAACACAAGACTAACAGAGTCTCTGAGAAGCACAAGTGGGGGGGGGGGGGGGGTCTTCTCAGGAACATATTTACATGTGAATCACTACAATATGACCGAACCCCCCCCCCCAATGAATCATGTGATGAGCCATGTGAGGTCTGAGAGCGAGGCAGAAACACGGAGACAGGCTGAATGACGGAAACTGTTTCTCATTGAAGAGATTAAAAAACAGCAGAAATCTCTGGAAGTCAGTGTGGTGAAAAACATCACAGTCCAGGTGACGTCAGAATAAACACCACAGAATATTGTGATTATTAAACACCCAGCCAGATCTGAACGACTTCAAAAAGTGCATAAAATTAAGTAAATTAAGTTTGAGAATCTTGTAAACAGGAGCAAGAGTCTCTGCTCTGATACGCTGTGGGCGTGTCCACTGAGGACGCTGAAACAAAGACCAAGCAGCTGAGAAGCGACCGTGGACGTATGAAGAGACTTGGATACAGCGTTGGAGGCTAAAACTTCAGTTTTAGCACAAAAACTCACAATTATATTCAACATGTTTGATTTTGTTGGAACATCAAGACGAGACAAAGACGGGCTGAACCCTCTCAAATCTGAGCTCCTGCAGGCGGCCGCGGGGCGTCGCTGTTTTCATCTTCCTGTTTAAAGTCCATCTAAATACAAAACTGTCAGAGCTGAAGCACCACAAAGATCATTATGTTCTGCTACAAGTGGTCCAAAAGACAGGGGCCCCGTTTATTCCCATGAAAGCTGCTCAGCAGCACATGAAGCCAAAATGGTTCCACTGCCATGTATGAAATGAACCAGACGATCAGGGCACAGCTTCCACACTGAGCAGCCTGTAGAGCAGCTGCACCAGAGACTCGTCCACCAATCAGAAGATCAGTGGTTCAATCCCTGGCTCCTCCAGCCCGCGTGTCAAAGTATCCTTGGGCAGATCCTGAACCCCAAACTGCTCCTGATGGCTGCTCCGTCGCTGTGAATGGTAACCGAGGAGCATGTGGCACCATGTACGGTGGCTTGTAGTGTAAAAGCAAAGACCAGAAAAGTGCTGTCAGATGCAAATGCAGTCCGTTTACCATTTAGCATTTAATTCCTCTGCCCGAGCTGGCTACTTCCTGTTTAGCGCTCTGCTAACCTGAATGGGGATAAAATTATTTAATCTTGTGTCTCTTCTAGACTTTACAGATGTTATCAGACTGAACGGCTCAGATCCTGACAGTGAAACGAGTCCTTTCTCCAGGGCTGCCATGCTCAAACAAAAATGTGTCCACAGATTTACGGACGTCTCTTTACGATGCAAGTCATAGGAAAACGTCTGTTTGGGCTGCAGGGCATCACGTGACAGACCCTGTAGTTGTTTGGCCACTTTGAAATTTATTTTCAAAGCCCAGTGCACTTCCTGGAGGCCTGGAAGCAGCAGAGTCTCGTTAGCGGCTAACCCAGTAGCACGTACATGACCCTTGAGCTGAACAATGAGCCACCAACACAGCACACACAGTCTGTGGTAACACAGCACACACACCTGAACCAAAGAACGAGAACAATGAGAGAGATGCAGTGTGGCTACAGCCTCTCGTTCAGCAGCTAACAGCAGCTAACGTTAGCATCAAGTTCACATTTTCTAACATGTAAAATAGGTTCAGACAGAAATCACTACTTGTCTTCACCCAGCCTTTAACAGTGTCATCAGACCTGACTGCAGTACCTCTGTGTGCTCAACAGAAACAGCTCCATCATCATGTTGTAAAAGAGAACGAGGTTTGTTCTGCACCAAATTGCAGCGTTTGAAATAACGACTTTAAAAAGTTAATGAGACTGAACAACACTTCCTGTCCTGTGTGGTGGCTGCATATCCACTGTGCACGTCTGAATTCTGTCATAAAGATGATTATATAAAAACACACCTGTATTAAAGCAGAATAATCTGCACACTGTGCCTCTGTAACCAGACGAGAACACCCTGTATCCCACTGCCAATTGAGCCCAATCATTATTATTATCATTACTGATCTGGTATCAGTTAATGGTTACTGGCAGTTTGTATTCAGAGGTGCTCGGGGGAGCGTGGAGCCTCTGGTCATTAGTGTGATTATCAGCAGGTGTGCAGATTCCAATTAGTGCGTACGACTGGAGAACGTCCACACGACGCTTTGTGTCCACCAGAAATCACTCCAAAAACTGATGATCACGGCTCGAGCTGCATTTCAGCACGTTAGTATCAGAAGAACAACACAATAATAAAGAGTAATGATTTTTATTACCTGTTGTAAAACTTAATGAGTGTGCACACTCCCTGCCTGTTTCCTCTCACACACACTCATTCACACTAAAGTCAGGAACAAAATATCTCAGGAAACAGGAAGCTGAACAAACCAGACTTCATTAACCATCATCCTGTGATCAGTGCGGCTGTAACGCTGCTCTGGGTTTAATAATGTTCACCATATATACACAATATGACCACAGGAAGTGGAGGAACCGTTCGTTTCCATGACATCAAAGTTGTCCACCGTGGTACCAGTTAGCTGCTAGCTAACCATAGCTAACTTGTTCATCGTATGTGCTGGGACAAGGACAGTAATCCATTAAATGTCCTCATGCAGCTGTAGCATGTAAACGTACTGAGTGTTTTGAGCCCGTCACAGCTGATCATATGATCGGACTGAGTTATGCATTTATTGATACCCTGTCTATGTGAGATCACGGTAAACAGACAAGCTGTAACCATGGTAACAATAACTATGTCAGGTGACAAACTGCGTGAGGCTCAGGCCGGGCTCGGTTATAACTGTCTCAGACTCGGGTTGGGTTCGGTCAGGAAAATGCGTCCCGAGCACATCTCCCTCCTGATGCCTGATATGTGACATACTGATGAACTTTACTGAAGCATTAATAAAACATCAATACAATTATCAGCTTTGGCAGTCTGACACTGTAAAATTAATTAAAGAGTGACCTGCCCCTGAACCTTACTGTCCAACATGAAGGAGAACTGCTGAGTTTAAAGCTGCAGATCTAAAAATAAACTAAACTTTATGGTCAAATGTCCAAAGATGGTTTGAACGAGGAGTTTCTGTTGCTAAATGGTTTTTTAGGTGGGTCTGTGGCTTTGTTGGTCGGTCAGTAGGTAGGTAGGTAGATTCTTCTGTAAGCCTGAGGGGAAGTTAAGGCACCCAGTATCTTATTACTCAATGTGTACAAAAACACAGATACACACAGGGACAGGGAACATTAGTGTGAAATGAGGACGACTACAGAGAGCTGTTACTACAGGAGATATGATGATGGTGGTGGTGGTGGTGCAGATTTAGGTGGTTGATAGTGCAGGTATTGTAATGTAAGGTAATTAAATTAAAGTGTAAGAGCAGTGCAGGAGTCATGAACACTTTGCTTTGGATAATATAAATACATATGGAGTGATGATGTCACTGTCGAACCGCAACCACGCACAGCAGATCTGTTGTTCTGATGAATGTGTCCACAGTTTCAGCGAGCGTGTTGGAGACGAGACGCACTGACAACAAATCACACAGCTCAGTCTTCTAAACTTCTATTCAGAGAGCAGCAGGGACGACGTCTCTCTAAAGTTAGCATCGCTCTGTTTACTTATCTAAAAGCCAATCAGAATTGATTATTACGGAAAATAAACTGTGTGACAAACAAACGTTTCTGATCCTTTCAGGTTTTGTTCAGTCAGATAATCTTTACTACTAAACACCACTTTGTGATTATTGAAGAATAAATGTAATCAGCAGAAGTACAAAGCTAACGTTAGGCTGTAAACAAACTACAGCAGGGTCACATGACTGTCACATGACTGAATGTCACCACCATAACGAGGCTGTAAAGTTGTGTTCGGCGTGATTCTGTAGTCTCATTTAGCCACTTGTTAGAAACCATCTTTTTTTAAGACATAAAAGCTTCAGCAGTGCCGTATTTACTGACGTGTTTATGTGGTAGAACACATCTAAAACACACTTAGGAGGAAACAGTGAGGAAACAGGAAGTGCCAACATGCTTACTCATTTCTGGGTTTTAGGACTCATTCCTGCAGCACTCTGTAGTTTTCTCTGTGCACCACGAGCGCAGATACAAGAGACTAGGAAACACTGACCAATCAGAGCAGACTGGGCTTTTTCAGGAGGGCGGGGCTTAAAGAGACAGGTGCTGAAAGGGGCTGGTCTCAGACAGAGGGTGAATCCAGGTGTTCCAGCACAGTAAGGATGAACAATAAAGCATGTGAATATATTCTGGTAGAAACCTTAAATAAGTGTGACCCTGACACTGAGCAGAGTAAACGCTCCTCTTTAATATCTGTGATGCTGAACTGTGAAAATACAGTCTGAAAGAAATTAGTGAAGAAAGACTGAAAATCATTTCTCCTGTGTCATAAAGTAAAGTAGGCCTGTTTGAAATGCTGACACCAATTAGTTTATTTATATGTTTTTTATGTAACTGAAATGTCTGCACTTCATGTTATTACAGTTAAACACGTCAGAACTGCACTGATGGAATAAATATTTAGTTTTAAACCACATGACTCATCATCATCATCACATGGTCATATTTTAGATGTGTTTTATTAATAGAGGCTCTCAGAGCAGTAAAGATATATACCAGCTGTTATATTGGTCGGAGTCACAGAGGAAACAGGTGACAGGCATGAAACCAGCGCTCGTACCTGCGCCGGTTTTCACTCGTCTCCCTGAAGGATACAGAGCACTGTGAAATAAGTCTTCAAACACACTCCTGTATGTGTGTTTACAGCTCGACGGTGTACGTTGGGATTCTGGAGTACACTGTGTGCCGCCACGCATATACGAGAGACAGACTTTGCACATCGCCTCCAGTGTTACTTTCCCTTTGCCGGTTACAACCGAAGGTGCAAGACACTTTGGTTTGAAGTGAGGTGCTAAATATATGATGGCAGAGCAGATCCTCCAGAGAGGGCAGAGAGTCTACAGAAACTAACACGACACAGAGCCGTCTGGGGACCAGCTTCTCTCCCTGCCACACATCCTAATTAAGGTCATGGTTGGGTTACGAGGGTACAGGCGTCCTCACTTCCTGTCGCAGTTACCACACTGTGCTTTAACAAACAGCAGCCTGTTATACACTCGTATAAATAAAGACAAAATACAACTGTACGAGTCGTGTAGGAGCAAAGTCTACACACACACACACACACACACACACACACACACACACACACAGTATAAATCTAGGTCAAACGACGAGGAGAAGTTAAATGTTTCAGCACATTTACTACACATCTTTAATTTGCTTTGGGATTAATAAAGTATATTTCTCTCTAACATCAGGGATCAGCTGATACTGCTTTTTTTCTGATACAGATTATTAACAATCAAAGAGACCGAAAACTAATGTCTGGAACTGATAAACATCTGCACTTAAAGTTTAAATCTTAGTGTCAAAACATAGAACAACACAAACTCCACAGCTCCAACATGTTTAACTAAAAGAGATCGTGTCAATGATCAATGATCCAATATCATCGATGCAAAGTCAAAACATTGATCCATATCACCATCTTCAGATTGTGCTTACACTTTGTCAAACAGCAGCAGCTAAGAGAAAGACAATGAGGATAATGTTATTTACTCTGAGTAAATCAGCTGAGTGCAGATATTTTGGATGTTGGAGTGATTATGGGTCAACAAACAAACAAAATGTCACCTGTAAACAATGATGTCAGGAGGTGAAACATGACGTATCTGCCTGGACAGACATGTCAATCTGCTAACTTCTCACCACAGCAACACCAGCTGCTCTTTCAACTATGTTCAGCTGAGAAACACGTGCATGCAGGCTGAAATTCAACTGAGCTGTTCTGACGGGACTTAAACCTACTGTGACTGAGACAAAGTACAAACAAGACATGTCATCTGTTAAACTATGAGTGGAGGCTAATTTATGCAGTGTTAACCAGCAAAAAACAGCAGTTATGTCTGTGAACCCTGACAGTTATTACTGAGCTGAGTTTATACTTTTTATCTTTTTGTTTCATGTCTGTTGGGAGAAATCTGTAATTACAGCCTTTGTAATGTCGGCAAATATCATACTGTTGACCAAAGAATCAATATTATAGTTACACATCAACTATATATTTCTTAAAAAGTTTTCTTCCTCCCCTAAAAATCATAAAGGCCTCATGACCCCATGTGAAGCTTTGGTGACTCCTAGTGGGGGTCGTGAACCAGTGTTTTAAGCAACTAATCACCACAGCCTCAGCCTGTGAATACGTTTCTGGTAATCAGTGACGCAGTGTGTAGAAGCTTTTATTGTGAAAGGTGAGACCAGAGGCTGTAATGTGCTGCTGGTCATAATATCAGAGAAAATAAAGAGTTTGTCGTCTTGTTTCAGACTGTGGAGCCTCCATGTTTTTATTTTATCACCTCCATAAGTGAAGAGCAAACTCATAACCATCAGCTCTGCATTAGCACTGTGGCAGCAACAGGCTGAAGGGAAGTGAAAGGGGTTTAACGGATTTAACGAATCAACATCGGGTCATTCCAGTGAAGATCGATTTGAATCGGATGAATCTATTATTTTAACCCAGCCCTAGCAGATAGCCTTTAGAGATTTAATCACCAAACTGAAAGTCTACCTGCATGTGGAGGTTGGCAGGTGTTAATTTTACACCCTGAGACAAATCTAAAAATCATAAATATGTTGAGTATCTCAGCTGATGAAAGGCCAGGTCGACAGTCAGTCCATCCTGCTACAGATCATGAATCCTTCACAGCTAAAATTCGGCAGCAGAAACTCTGCTGTGTCTTTTTGGACATGAAAAATCCATAAATCACACACTGTCATAAATGCGTCTGTGGCATCATATCAGTTGTTATTTCCTGCTGACAGCCTGGCCACGCAGTGCGAAATCAAACCATCGCCATCATGGTGGAAGGTGTGAGACACGTCTGTGAGAGAACAAGTAGTGGCAGGTGAAAGCCTCCATTCGCAGCCTGCCATTCTCTCTCCGTGGCAGCAGGGTGACCTTGACGAGAAAGGCGAGGCGTCGAGTTAGGGGAAGGAGGGACGGGGCTGAGGAGCCGACGCCGGCCCTCCACTGTGGTCTGTCAGACTGTTATCAATGCTGCTGAGCTGCATTTGTGGGCGCGACGGGGAGGGCGGCGGAGGAAGGCCGAGACAGTGATGGAATAACCGCAGAGAAGAAGAAAGAAAGGAGAGCGAAGGGGGGGCGTTGAGGATGGATGGCGGCAGGAAAGGTGTCTCCAGGAGATGGTGACCACGCAGGGTCGAAGGATGCTGCTCGTCCCCCTTGCTGCCTGGCTGTCAGCCCCGCAGTAATGAAGTTAAATGAGGGCACGGGCTCTGCAGAGAGCGCTCCAGAAGCGGCTGATCACCGGCGGCCGCAAGAAAAGAGAGCAACAAAGAAAAGGGTCTGCAGGTGATTGACAGAGTGCAGGACACGCAGTGCTGGCTCAGTCAATCAATAACTCCTCTCCTCTCCAGTCGAAGCCCCTCTCCGGCCTCATCAGCGGCCCCCGTCTCTGACCTGACAGGGGCCTCTTTCCATGTGTCATCGCACTGAAAGGAAAAGTCACCTTCTTCTGTCGTTTAATGGGATTCTTTAATAATGGGGAGATGTGGGAGCAACAAAAGAGACCGGCCTTTTCATTCTTTAATGGAGCCGCTCCTGGTTGCTGTCGGAGAGCCAGAAGACTCTGAGACCTGCTTTCATTATTCATACTGTACGGCTCCGGCTGCAGGACAAGGTGACGGGGCGGACAGCCGTGAGAGCAGGATGTGGCTTCTGTCAGTCCAAATACCTGAACAGTATTCTACACTAATGAAACACACACGGGCATACGCCATCAACTTTACAGTTGTTACATGAGTCGGTCATTTCATTCAGAGTCAGACTGAAGGCTTCATGTCAACAGCACATATGGACAGCTGGTCATTTCTCTGATGGATGATGTCATTCACAGTAAAGATCTATGGACTCATCGCCTCCTTCTTCACACCACTGTCGGAGCTCAGTCGGACCTGATGTGGTGATGTACGGCACAAAGGATGAAACAAACAGGCTGACACTGGACAAAGAAAAATTAAGTTAAGTTAGAACCTGCTTCCTGTGATTTATGTCATCTATATTCTTCTAAAAAACATATACATGTAACACAGACATCAAAAATATCACCACATTCAGGTTAGTTTGGGTTTTAACTTTCATATTTATGTCTTTGACCTACAAATCACCAGACCTGTGCTGTGGAGGATCAGACGTGTTTCAACACTGCAGCTCCACTGTGCCACATGGATCTAATAAACTCTGGTACAACATCAGGTGTGATGTCAGCAGACTGTACGATGACAGCGCCTACTGAATCACAGGCTACAACCTACAATGCAACAGCTTCACATACTGAGTGCACAGGATGCTGCACAGGTTATCACTTCAACTGCAAACATTAGAGGCTCACATTAATAATGTTATTATTATCATTAATAAAGTTAATAAAAAGCCCGGAAAAATGTTGACAGAATGTCCAAAAAATGTTGCTCAAAGGTCAGAAAAATATTATTAAACTGAAGAAGAAGAGGACAAAAAGAAACCACCTACGTCAAACTGGAACAACCATCGTTAAACAGACGAGATGGCCTTCAGCACCACTTATCAGCCACTTACAATGCAGTCTTGGGACACACATGATGGCCGAGTGGGTCAACGACTCACATGTGACTTCAACAACTCTGTAAGGTCGCTACACCTGAGACACCACACCTGCCTGTTAGAACTGAAGAAGCCTCTTGGATGAGAGGCGAAACATCTTCGAGAAACTCACGCAAGTCCAGTTTCCTACAACATAGCATTTAAGATTACCATGACCTGGATGACTGAGAATCTTCACATATTAAATTGTCTAAAAAAATGTTAATAAAATGTCCAAATAACTGTATTAAAGCATCCAAAAAAAATGTTAATAAAAAATGTCAAAAATATTTTTGATAAAATGTCCAAAAAATGATTAAAATGTCTGAAAATAAGCTGAAGTTTAGTGGTCACTGTACACTGCAGTGTGTGTGTGTGTGTGTGTTTGCTAGCTGCAGGTGTGTCACCTGGCAGCTGTAACTCCGCCTCTATTTCCCTCCATGCTTCGTCCTTCTTTCCTGGATCATGGTCAGAGCTGGAGGACACATCATACAGGCTCATTTCTTTTAGTGCTTTAGTTCAGCCTCCATGGCGAGCTGCTATCTGTCTGTGTGTTTGGCTTTATTTCTAAACAGCGTGTCGATTCCTGACTATTTACTGGAGTTTTCGAGCCTGTCGCTCATGCTGCATCTGAAGATAATTATAAGCATGGCTGATCTCAGCTTTCAATGTCCGACAGTCCACCACCAACACTTTCATCACGTCTCATCAATGAAAATGAAACACAGATTTTTTTTCCCCTCAAGATCTATTTTTAGCTCGTCATCGTCTCGTTTTCATCATGGAAAAAAGTCGTTAACAAAACATTTCGTCATAGTGTTAAATACTAAATTAACACTGACACACACAACTAGTTACCATCAGCCGTCTGCAGACAGTTTGTGGTTTCATGATGTAAAATAAGGAAATACTCCTCTGTTCTTCACACACACGTGTTATCGGACACATTTTACCTTGTAGACATGAAATAAAGTTGATAATGTGACTCTAATGATGAAACTCTTTTTGCTGTGTTTCTTATCTGTAATATTTGTCTGGAGATGTGTTAAACGCAGCGTTGCTTTGAACCAATCTGCTCTTCTTCTTCTCCCCCTCTCAGTGTCTGTTCTTCAGGCACACAGCTGGACTGTTAAAAAGATACCTGCCCACCGGCTCCGGCTGAACTTCAGTCAGTTTCAGACTCTAACATCTTAACAACATCAAAGCTGGTTCCTTCTGACTGTACGTCTAGCCTGGTCTCAGAGGTCAGCACATCCTCTGCTGCTCGCCTCCTTTCTGTCCAATTAGCCGGGCACGCTGAGAGAAAATATTCTTTAATGTTCTGAGACGGTTTCAAGAGATGAAGATGATTTATTGTTGAGAATCCAGAGCGGCCGGAACACTTCAGATGTGAATTCATGGTGACAGAGAATAAAAATCAGATTCACGTGTGAGGTTTGGCTTTCCAAAAATATTTCAATACAGTATCTAGTTAACACCTGCTGAATCTCGACCTTTCTCCAACCGCTCACGTGCTGGTCGGCTGGTCTCAGGTGAACCCTTCGTGTCATGACTCAGCTCTCAGACCGCAGAAATGTTTCTGTTTCATTGATGAGTTAAATCACAGTAACAGCAGAAAATCACAAACACAATCACACCACAAATGAGAGTTTCCAAGTGAATGCCAGATGCTGCGCGGTCCAGCTAAATATTTTTAATTACCTTCGAGCGCCTTGAGTTCAGTCGGGCCTGTCAAAACATGCCGCTCTCTCTTTTAGCCTCTAATTACATTTTAATTAAGAACAAGGTCCAATTTGCAACAACAACGAGGGGGAAAAGGTTCTCTTTAGGCCCTCCACTGACAGGTGGACAATGTAAACGCTATTAAGCATCACAGAGATAGACGACACACGTGAGGCTGACAGCGTGCATCCCATAAACCTTTCATGGAAATCTTAAACAATACTTTACAGGCGCTATTTTCCCGAGTGTGTGTTCCCCGTTTGTTCCCTTATTATCCTTAATTTGCCATCCATCCAGCGCTGATGAGGAGTCTCACTTCACTTGTTCCATTAACTTTATTGCTAATAATATATTTCATTATGGCCTGTTATTGGAAAGAATATTGCAATCTGCTCATGATAGCTCACGTCCAAAATTGTTAATTAAGTAAATGAATGGTGAAGCCCAAATAAATAAATAAAGAACACAAATTAGCATACCGTAATTGAATGTCACTCTTGGTTATTCTGCTCTTTGAACTGATGGATGGGAACCATCCACGGCGAACACAACAGCTCCTCGGCACACACTCACACACACCGGTTATCTCCGCACATTAATCTGCACTATTGACAACAACACTCAATATAACATGAGGACTCTGCAGGCAAACAGCCTGTATCTGATGTGTTGTACACACTTAATCGCATCTCAGCAGCTCGCGCCGCCATCAATCAGTGAAACGTCCAAAAGATTTATTTCACATCAGACACAGGAAAACTAAAGGAAAATACTACGACATGTAGGTGTTGACACGCAGCGACAACAACCGTGTTTCCACTCAACCGTCAGGACAGGTTGAAACAAACTTCTGAAAGACATGCGACTGAGACGTTTTTCATCAGCTGCTCTGGAGCGAATAAACTCGGCTCTACAAAAGTGTGGTGTGGTCAGGTGGAGGTACAGGCTTCGCTCGACCCGTTCTCATTCTGAAGTCATCGAATCGACCAACGAAAAAGTTATCCTTGTACGGTAGTACGGTACGCTGCCAAGTGGAGTCAGTTTGAAACACTGCCAGATAACAAAGTGACGTCAGGACCTGGAGGGTCCTTATAGGGCAGGCAGAGGGGAGCTGGATGGGTTCAACAGCACTGGACTTTCACCCAGCAGACTGCTGTTCACGTGATGATGTTTTTTTCTTAAACCTAAGCACGGTCTTTTGTTGCACAAGGAAATAAACATAAATACAAGGTGTTTTACTGACGTGTGTATTTTGAAAGAGACAGAAAAAAAAGCAACTGAACATTTCCTGTGAAACCTGAAAAGTATTTTGAAAAGGCACACTGCATGTAACAGGTGTAAATTAAGACGGAGTTACACAACATCAACAACAGACGCAGGAGGAGACCCCGCGCGTCATATGAAGACGTTAAAGTTCACTGACTAAACAGTGATATGTGACGAGTTCGTAGTGGGAACATGTTGCTTTTCACATGACTGTAATCCACCTAAAAACAGAGTAGAAGAATAAGAAGTTGTGAACTGGAAACAAATCAAGTGGCATCAGCCATCTACATCTATCCATCGACGGGAGAAAAACAAAAAGAGATCTTCAGATTTACATCGTTCATGTCAGCTGGTGTTGGTCACGTCTCCTGCTGCTCAGACATCAAGGCTCTTTCTGACACAGAGATGGCGCCGTAGTGACACCACAAAGTCTCTTCTTCATGTCACCTTTACATTTTACAGTTTCTGTAACCAGTGTCCACAACACAAGGGTCAGTGTGAATATAAACAGTGAAGCTGACATGTTGTTAGATTACACAAAGCTGAATAAAGTCATTTAATGTTTTGACACCTGGCGTCCTCTGCAGACGTCCAACTGTTGTTGACCCGCTCCAGATAATGACAGAGGAAACTGTTAACACAGGTTAAAGGTGCTGCTATGTGAAGGAACTCACAGTAAAATGTGAGTTTAAAAGTTAATAAATGTGCTGTTGTGACCACTGTTCTTTTATTATTGTCCATGACAGAGCTGTTTGCTCTTCGCTCCTCTTCCTCACACCTGCAGTCTGAGCAGGAGGAAGATGTTGACCTGTGAGGAGTGTGTTTGCCCTGCAGCTGGTCAAACTGCTCTGGGAGCTGCTGCCTAGTTTAAACTCTGTTATACGAGCGTGTAGTTAAAACCTTCATCTGTAAAGTAAGAAACAAAGATATTGGAACAGACAGTAAATTATTTCTGTTTGAAATGTGGTGAAGGAAAAGTCTCAGCACTGCACCTTCAAATGATTTATGCTGATTGTATGATATATATTCCATTCTCCTCTGAAATCTTACCTCCTGCAGATAAACACCTCCATATTTCACCTTTGTTATGTTGCCAAACTCAGTTGCATCCAGATGGCTGTAACAGCACAATAGCCAAACTAAATACTGACGTTTTGAAGCGAGGAAAGAATTGTAACTACCCCAGCAGAATTTATAGGCATGTTAGATACTGAAATGGGCTTTAAAATGTGAAATGATGCCTTCACGACTTGATTAGTGGCCGTTCTTGCTGAAATTAAGTTGGCTGTGACTGTGAATACAAAGCCGCAGGACGTGAGAGCTCAAAAAGCACATTCCTTTCCCCTCCTTCTGCTTGAGTACCTTTTTCAGAGCATCAGTATCGCCGAGGAAGATCACACCCTGCGTGGCACCAGCTCCATCACGGCTCCCTCTGCCTGGCCTGGAGACAGATTTAAGAGACAAAGGCAGGCGGGATGGCCGCAAGAAAAAAAAAGGGTTCTTTGCTGGCGCCTAATGAGGATAAGAAAAAATATGGAGTCTTTTCTTCTCCTTCTTAACTCCTTGAGATGCCTGGGCAGGGGTGATAAAGAGAGGCAGGAAAAATGGGTTCATTTTATGGAGCTGCTGCAGCAGAGATGGAGCTTTCCAGAAATAGAAAAGTTTAAAGGTGCTGTCGCCCGCACTGATGGACAAATGTGTTGGAACAACCTTCAGCTGCTGCGCTGCTGTTATTGATCCAAGAAGACTGTCCACACAGCTTCAGTGAAGAGCTCGCGGCTTCATTTTCTCACACTGACTCACCTCTCACCCTTCAGACAGTTTGCTTATTCATTCTGTATTTCACCCCACTGCTCAAAACTCAGATCCAGAAGAAGCAGAGCAGGAACTCATCTCCCTGTTAAAGCACATCTGACAGACAGGACCTCAAGCTTAGTGTCAAGTGGACACTTTATAGTAACTATGACACAGACTGAACAAACACAGGAGCTCTTCAGTCGTATATCTGCCTCTAAATCACCTCTCCACGTGTTCTGTGACATCATGTCTCACTAACAGGTTGACCTCAGGCCAGGGTCTGAACTCAACACCCACCAAGCACCACACACGGGGAGATTTTCTGTTTGGGGAGCAAATTTCAGGAGGCAGGTAATTGTTTTCTACCAAAAAACACACAATTTAAAACAAAGTATAAACTATGCCGAGAGTTTCGACAGCGTCTTTGTGTCATTTCCTGTCGTGCTGCTTCTGTCCTCTGCGTTGGTGATGAGCTTCACAGTCACACAGTGACAGTAGCCGTTTCTCAATTGCAAGGAAGGATCCTCAAATGGGCGGATTTGAAGGATGCTACGTCATCGACCTCAGCCGAAGGACTGTTCCAATGTCAAGGATCCTCCCGAGTTTCATGAAGGACTGAGTGAGGTGAGGACGACCAGAGTAAAAGCATCACTCATTAATTTTGAGGTGAACTTATTTCAGAGGATTACACAGCGGTATCAGGTACAATCGCCACCATCAGCTGTTTCAGATCAGCTCGGCTCATCAGATCAGATCCGCTATTCATATTACTGTAACTGAATTTGTGCTGATACACACATAAAATCACTTTGGAGTCACAGTGTGATTCTGTGTGTAAGTCTGTTTATATACTGTAGGTGATGTAGGACTTTTTTCAGCTGTTGAGGTTAACTGCACTCTGAAAAGGGATTAGGGTGTGAATGTGTGTGAGAATGAAAGTGTTAATGCTTCATACATTCATAAGACTTTACAGAAACACATCAACTGATCTAAACATTCGGCACAATGGGTAAGGTCAGTTTTTATACATTGTAGAGGAATTCTAAAAACACCTTTTACAAAAATGTCATTTAGCCAACCTGATTTTTATTCTTTAAGGACAATCCAGAAATATATTTTCCATAAAAGTCACATGACTCTGAAAATGCCGCTTATATTTGTTCAAACTGTACAACAACATTAGAGAGTCTCAAAATTCCCACAGTACCCTGAAGCCCCGTCAGTCCCAAGAGGGCTAATGACGCACACCTGGGGACCCTTGTTAGCCTGTTCCAATGTGTGTTCACTGGATGCTAGGGAGGACTCTCGCCTTGCCTCTGCAGGATCCTTCCTCGGGAGGATCTGTCCTCCCAAGGAAGGATCCTTGCAATTGAGAAACACCGAGTGTCTTCTTGATGCCTTCAGGTACACCTTGTAAACTCTGAAATCTATGATGCTTTTAATGACAAAGCGTGTGGACACCGACCATGGTGCTTTCAAGTGAGCCATGTAAACTGTAATCTCTACTCGAATGGCCATGAAGGTTGTTTAAAGCAGGAAAGTTTCTATTTTTTGTTTTGTGGAACATTTGTCATAACTTTCTTGTTTAACTACTGCATTTTCCATAATTATCAATAAAAATAATAAATAACCATAATATCCCATGCATTCTTATGCAGGCAGATTTTAAAAATTCTATTTAAAACTCAAATCAAATCAAATAACAGGTCCCCTGGTCCCTCTGTGATCATTGTGGTTGTTCTACTGCAGCAGTTTTAGATGGTTAAATATTAAAGTTATAAAAATTAAAAAAAACATAAAAAAAAAACCATCTTAAAAATAAACTAAACTGATATTTAAGCTGGTAGAAACTTTGCTTGGCTGATGAGTCAGTAAGTTAATTTTGGACGCTGTCATTTCAGTGATGTGGAAAACATGGATGGAATTGTGTAATTTGATGATAAAAACTGAATCACACAACATATCATGAAATCTGCCAAAACGTGAACATAATTTATAAAAATCAGTGTTTTTCCTTCCATTAGAGGGCTCTTCAGAGCGGGGCAGGGTTCATTTATGCTCAACGTCAGATACGGAGACAGAGACGGACAAAGCCTCCTGTCCGTGTGCTGCGTTCATTCAGATGAAAGATAGACAGAAGGAAAGCCTTGTCACTGTACTAAGAATATACAATATATATGATCAGCTGTTTGCTACTCATTAAAGCAAGCAAGTAAAATAAAGACACAATAATCATTAAGAGAATCAGAGATAGTGTAAAAAAAAATCATTTAAAAAAAAAAGGGAGAAAATTTGTTAAAAAAAAAAAAAGATTTCATTCATTTTTTAATTTCGTCCATATTTGTGTGAGAGAAGGTAAACTGATGTTGTTAAAGACTGACCTCGATGACTCAATTCATCAAGACTGTTCTCCATTGTTTGATTCTTCTTTCACCAGAGGGATGTGAGGAAAACAAAATAACACGGGCAGAGTGACTGAAACACAAATGGTCACTTGGGGGTGAAGTAAAATCGTCCATTCGCTGCAGATTTCCTGTTTTTTGGCACATCTGTAGCTACTGGACTCTGCTGAAGCCTGAGGTGGCTGCTCATGCATGAGCTGTGAGTAACACAGCACAGAATGTTAACTGTCCCTTTATTAGTCCCCTCAGAGTGCTGGCTGCTGGACAGTGATGAACTGTGGCTGTGTGCAGCTCTCCACTCTGAATAAATGGCTTTAACAGAAAGAAGCACCATGTTCTCCGACAGATCGCCTCAGTCCCCTCCCCCTCCCGGTAAACACTGCTACAGGTGCTCGCCTGTCACTTCCAATTACACGCCAGCTATCCACATGTAGAGCTCCGTTAAGCAAGTGTCAGGACATCATTAGCAACGGGTCAAACTGCATTATGCTCACACACCCCGATCGTTATGGGCTCGTCCACAGCACAATAGAAAATAGGTGTCAGTGGAAGGTAAACAAGACTTCAGTCAAACATGCATAGCATCCAGGAAGATTTCCCACTCAGAGAATCAAACAGCGCGCCGTGTTTTCTCCTCAGACAACAGCTCCAGAGTCCAGCTTTAAGAAGAGCGGCGAGCGTTTGAGCAAACATGTTGAAACTGAAGAACACGTTTGATGTCCTGCCAAAGCCTCGAGGACATAAGGAGGGCTTCAGCAGCCGTTTGCTCACGAGTCGCCAAATGTTTACAGGTAAACCTGCTGCCTGAAACCCAGAGAGCCCGCTGAACCGACAGGATGAGGCAGGATGTACATATGCAGCCCAAGATAATTACTGCACGGCTGTCAGAGCTGCGACAAGGAAGATGAGTCACATAAACACACAGCATCCACACAGGCTGAAGATGAAGCTTCTTTATGTTTCACTGTTTCTGTATGCAGTCACTGTTTAAGCAGACAAACATACAAGATGTCGTCAATTAAAACACACAGCGTCTGAGTGATGGAGCTCTGGTGGGTTAATCTGATGTGTTTACAGGTGCAGATTCCTGCTGATGTATTTAGACAGGTTGGTGTGTAAGTCTGTAGCTTCAGGACACATGAACACAGCAGCTCTGCCATAAATTCTCCCTTTATGAAGCATCTTAAAATGATTTTCAGTTTTTTGACGACACTGTTGTAAATGTGTGAATCAAATTTAGACCTGACACCAGTGGTGGTGTTGTGCTGGACTGCAGTATACTGAGAGGTGTTTCTCATGTTTGAGCCTCCTTATTAACACACATGACGGGTGTTACGACCCAGCCCGTAAAGGGAAAAGGAAGCAACCCAGTGTTCTTGTGAAATAAAGTTCTTTATTAACAAGGGAAGGATTATTATTACAAACAAAAAGTGAGACAAACTACAACTGAAAAGGGCTCGTGGGTACTGTTCAACTCAAAGAAAGGAATATAACCAAACAGGAACTCAAAAAAAAAGCAGTTATTCACCTTATCCAACAAAATCAAAGCAGAAAATGAAAACCTAACTACACTAAATTATTTAGTGAAAACACAGATAAAACAGCGTCTCTGCACCTCGCCTCTCTAACAAACCTAATCATGCTCAGTGAGTCAGTTTTTCAGACCTAAAACCTGGTCCAGGCCCCAAACAGCTTCACTAGCACTTCACAACAACTGCGACCAAATACAAATCTGTATTTCTCTGAGTATTGTTTGACGTAATGTTTCTAGTCATGTGCAGTAATTGTCCAGATCACCTGTGTTTTCTCATGTGAGGGAGCTACGTGTCATCTGGTCTTAAATTCTGTCGCTGACGACAGCAAACAGTTCAGTTAGTTTGAACAGTAATGTTGTCTAGAGTTACTGGTAGTCACTGCTGGCCTCACATAATATTCACGTCCCGTCCACTGAAATGACGCCTGGTTTGCCGTCTACTGTCTCCCTGAGTCCATGTGAACGCAGCATTAGCATTTGTATTAGCAGTGATGACGAAGTTGAGCTAAAACTGGTGTGAACGTCATTGTTTGGCTAAAATGAGGTCAAAATCCAAAGTAATACATTTTGAGATGATGGTGTTAGATGAGGGCAGGGGATCACTGAGGACATCACACTTTATTATACAGTAAACATAAAAACCTCTGAACATGAACGTTGGTGCCAAAGTTATTGGAAATCTATTCAACACTTCATTTCAGTGACACGGCCAAGACACCAAGCGACCACACTGGGATTCCTGGAGAGAATAAAAAATAATTACAAGCTGCTTAATGGTCAGTTTATCTAGTTTTAAT
Source organism: Cephalopholis sonnerati (assembly GCA_019142605.1). Lineage (NCBI taxonomy): Eukaryota > Metazoa > Chordata > Actinopteri > Perciformes > Serranidae > Cephalopholis > Cephalopholis sonnerati. Next base: position 44,458,445 of record JAGQAX010000008.1, on the reverse strand, counting down.
TTTATTTGTTGAGGCTGTGAGAAGCCTTTAAATGTTCTGAACCTCGTAAGACCAAACTTCAACTGGCTGACGCCTCAGTTTCGTTCCCCACACAGACATCAGCTGACAAAGAATTGTGACAAGGAAAAGCTAACCAGTGCATCCTTGAGTCCGAGTGACGTTTGAGCCAAACTTGGAGTAACTCCCTAAAGGTGTTCTTGATATCACAGGTCACAGTGACCTCAACCTTTGACCTTTGACCTATGACCACTAAAATCTAATCAGCTCATCGCTGACCTATAGATGTTTGTGCCAAATTTGAAAAAATTGTTTCAAGGCATTCTTGAGATATCACGTTCGTGGGAATGAGAGGGATGCAAGGTCACAGTAACATTGACCTTTGACCACAAAACTCAAATCACTTCATTCTTGAGTCAAAGTTTGTTGTTTTTGAAAAATTTCCTTACGACACATTCAAGAGAACGAGACGGACAGATGGACAACCTGAAAACAGCGATCGCCGGCGTGGAGGTATAAAAATGTCCAAACTTTTATTTGGCTCGCTGCATTTGTTTCATTTTCCTGAACCAAAACATATTCTGTACATTACTCAGCCTTCAGATCCCACAATTCTCATCTGGACCGCCATCCTGTTGACTTTCCATTGACTTTGGTTTAATTAGAAACAGTTACATCAGATTCTGTATACGGGAACGCGGCTCACACCTATAATGACATACAATAATCTCAAAGCAGCGATCAGCCGCAGAATTCATTAGTAACCATCCCTCGATGTGAAGCGATGCGGTGTTTTGCCTTCGGGCACTTTCCATTAACCTTCAGCTCTTTTTAAAACACACCCATTAATGATAAAATTCCCTCAGTGCTACTTCCTATAACAAATCTATTAGTGTCCAATCCTGTATGTTTCTTCAGGCACGCCCCAAGCTAAACGCTTCTCAGAGCCAACGTTTCTCATTACAGTAGTAAACATTTGAAACAGGATGACCTGTTAACTGAAAGAGCCTGTAAACCGCTGCAGGGCCAAATAATTCTCTCTATTAAATCTGCTAGCAGCATGAAGCAGCCGTCACATGACACCTCAGCCTCCAACAAATCAAATGGATGGTGGAGAATTTTCTCTGACTGATGCACGTCTGAAAGTTGGTCAGGACTTTTGATTGTGTTTGATGAAACACTCGAGGAAAATAAAAGCAGTGAGCAGACAGAGAGGAGCAGGTCAGTACTGTCCTTCCTCTGTGTGCCTGCCCAGGAGAAATCGAGCAGAGCAAAGCGAAAAGCAGCGGGATGTTTTGAAATGGATTAATGCTCCCACCGTTTGAGGTTAACAGCCTGTCGCTGGGCTTCCTTATCAGATGGCCAAGATCAATGGCACAAACACATCCGCTCCCCAAACAATCTGCCCGAGTATTGCTGGACGCTGCACTGAGAATGAAATAAAATCATTATCCTGCAGCTCCTGAAGCTATTTTATACCCATTTGTCTTCCCAATCTCACACAGCGTAAAGAGCAGCATCCATTGACCTGTTTAGGAAGACGGATACTGTTGGAAGACAGTTTCAAAACTTGAAAACAAGGTGACACCTGATACCAACATACAACACAGTCTAAAACTCACTGGGTAATTAAATGTTGGATATCAAGACTGACAGTTAAAATGATTTAGCAATTTGTTTCCTTAAATTAACATTTTTTGTACAATCTGTGCCCCTAAATGTTGCATGTATCTGCTGTGTTGGTCAAAGAGCTGGAATCCTTTTTACTCCAAATCATGTTTTGTTTTTTTAGCTGAACATCAGTAAATATGGCAGAAGTTCTAATGTTACCTTGTGTTTTGTTGTCTTTGTATATACACATAAAGTTGTAGTTGGTTTTGGCGGTCCAGTCCACTGTACGAGTTTACAACAGTTATATTTTATGCAAACTGGCTGAACCAGCATTTGTCATTATGACATGTTCTGGCAAATTAAGAGTAGCCTAAATCATCAACCTGTGCCGACAGCAAGTCAGGCCCAAATCCAACTCATAGTGCATCAGTAACGAGCAATATGGCAACATGATTAACATAATATTTGTTTATTAAGGGGCTAACAGAGCCACTAGTGTCTGACAGGCCGTAAGCTGAGTGCGCCAACATGTTTAATAGAAAGTTCATGTGTTTTTTGGGGTGACAGGAGGAAACATGTCAGATTTAGTGTTTCAAGAAAACTAAAACTGCGCCAATATAACAACATTTTGGATTTGAAGCTGACGACAGAGGCGTCCTAACTAGCTGCAGGTGATGCAGTGCAGTGTTTTGAGCTGAACTCTGTTTCTATTCATACCTGTCACTCACATTAAGACGGCGCCATGATGGACGGCTGATCCGTGAAATTAAAGTAAGAAACTATTCACATGACACCGCCTTATTTCATTCCAGAAACAAAAACAATTTGTCAGCTGGAGAGAGATCAAAGTTTCTGGTTAATGACCACCGTTGACAACAAGCTAGGCTACTTCCTGTTTGCTATACTGTTGGTCATTTCCATTAAATATCACAAAATAAAACGAGTGTTTTCTGTTTTTAAAAGTAACATCATAAATGTTGTGTTAATGTATAAATCACTCGAGCACCTGACCAACAAAATGTCTGTGCACGGCACTGACGATACAAACATGCAATAAAAGAGAGCGACTGCTGCCGACATGAATTACATACACATGGACAAACATATATGACTACTGAGACTTCCTGTGGGCTGTCTGACAAATAAAAGGTAATAAAAACATGAACGTTATATAAACACTCCTGTGAGCCGTGTTCTGCTGTTGTATGGCAACACCACTTGGACAAACCACACAGAACTGCAGTACACTGTAATAATGGAACAGGTAATAATAATCATGGCAGTATGTTTTGTTTATCTCTGATTATGATGACATTTGATAATGATTATTTCAGCCAGCGGTGCGTGGTTGCCTGTCATAAAGGATTTTTTTTGTGTTTTATTTTTTATAAACATTTTAGGGGGATTTGAATTATTATAATTACTGCCTTCTTTCATACAGTGTTGGAACTGTGCTAATTTGACTTTTGTAATATTTTCCCTGCACATAAACAGGAGGACGGGAGACTGCAGCCATGCTAGAGTCTCTATAAGTCTCAGCAGTGAGCGTGCACAGCTACATCATGTCAGCTAGTCTCCAGCCGCAGTGTTTAAATGGAGACACTCTGTCACACATTAATGAGTGACTCTGTAACACTGTTTAAGGTTGTAATGCATCCATTTCCAAGGCTGGCAGTCAGTTAGGTAAAACTAGAGTAGAGTAGGCGGAGAAGGTGAGAGTATTTGTCAGTGTCAGCCTCCAAGTGTGAGGCCGTGGCTATTTCCTGGAAGCAGCGTGTGACAGCAGACCTCTGAGTAGAACTAATCTGTTCGTATGCACGTCATTTAAAAAGGCCCCGGTTTAGATTAAAAAGAACAAAGAAAAGCAGGTAAAGACTGAAGAGAAGTCGCGCACGCTCCAGCGTTTGGTTACTCTGATCACTGAGTCAGAGGAACACAGCTGAACCCCCCCGAGTTATCCGAAAATGTGAAGGTAAAAATGAGGCAATTATCCCTTCAGGCTGTGTAATAGAAAAGTAATACAACAAGGAACACCTCGAGGGGTGCAGGCAAATAATGAATATTATTACTTGTGAAGAAATAATTGACATGCAAATATATTCAACCTGTGTGTTGTTTTTTTGTCATTATCAGAAGTTCTGGCAGTTCTTTGAGGACAGTTCTGATGTAATAAAGATTTCAGAGTAGCTTTGTGTAATTCTGTCTCTGCACTTTAACGACACATTGTGTGGAAGATGACATCTAAGCTGAGCAGCCTCCTCTCTCTCCTTTCACAATGAAACACAAAGTCAGATCCTTCATCACAAGAAAAGACACTCAGGATCCGTCTGTGCCACCTTCTGCCACCTCAGTCCCAAAACTCTGACAGGGACAGTGTAGCAGGAGTCAACAGGTGATCCTGCTGCTGATAAGAAGGTTGTCAGGTGTGTTGTGCTGCTGCTCAGCTCTGCATTTCATTTCTGAAGGACTTATTGTTGAGTCTGAACTGCTCTGTGTCGAGCCTCTCTCCCATCCCATCACTGGTAATATAAAGAATATGGTTCTATACAGCTGTCAGAGGAAGAAGACATTAAACTGCACTGTGTTATCTATTGTTGCTGCACATACATCAAACTTAACTCTCTGAACGCTGCAACAGAAACGGTGCTTGTTGGTATAATTGCTTATTAGTGCAGTACTCTCTTTGTTAAGTATTTATTTACATGTGCAACAGCTTGTTACAGCCTGTTTATTTACACTATTTATGTCCAATTTTATGAATGATTATGTTGTTATTTACTTGCTTGTTTAATGACTAGTTAGCCCCTGATCAGATGTAGCGCTCTTCATCTTGCAGTATATTCTGTGTACAGTGACAATAAAGGCTTTCTGAATTCTGAATCTTATTGTGACATCATTTCTTGGAGTATCTTCAGATGCTTCATGTCCCTAAAATCTGTACAGCCTGAGCTAAAAGGTTATGGAAGTCAATAACCAGAAGAACTGAGAAATGTTTTAAAAATGGACTTTTTTCATCAGATTTTACAAAATAGAAACATAAGATTTTTGAATTTAGCAACATAAACAAAATATTTCTTAACCCTCCATGAGTTATTTGAACTATGTGCATTACTTCATTTTTGAGATATGAAGCTCTAGTAAAAAGTTTATTTAGGACGTCTTTGCATTTGCATGCTATTTTTTCAAACAGCTACAATTCACTCCTCGCACGCATGCTCACTCATTTCTTTCAATCATTATCAGGGGCTGTCATTGAGACATCGGCTCTTCTGTCAGCTGATCACAGTTAACCAATGGCACAGCAACACACCTTCTCTGTCAGCCTATCATCTTACTGCTTCTTGTTTCAAATACGCTTCTCTCTCTGCTCACAGTTCTCTCATGCTGCAGTTATGCACGCCCTCCACCTCCCTATCACCACAGTCTTCACAGATTCATCAGCCTCATCATCCTTCAGCCTCAGAGTCATCAGCCTTCAGTCTCAAAGTCATCAGCCAAAACCACCACCACAGTCTGGACTCCAGGGGGATGCCGCTCGACTGCAAATCTCCCGTGGGAGCCCAAGTGCCAAAGACTTCCCAACATCTGTTTATCTGTATCAAACAATCATCTTTATTTCATTCACCGGGTGTCTCCTGATTGAAATGCTCATTTTCATGAGCAGAGAGCAAAGGTGTTTTGATACAATCATTATTTAACCTTCTAGCACCACCTTGCAATTTCATGTGGTTTGCTCCGCGATGATGACATTAGCGTACAACGTGATGACACAGTGGGACAGAAGCCTTAGCTTTCAGCTGCAAAAAGATGCAACGTTCTCGCTATCATGGTTCTTATTTTAGATCTATTTAAACAGGATCATACGAACAACAATGTCCTGCAACCACAGTAGGGAAATTTCTGTAAAATACTACGTTTGCACCACATGTGAGGTCAGCTAACAAGGTAATAACGTGATGGTGGGAAAGACAGTCTTAGCTTTCTGCTGTAAAAACAATGAATGTTCTAGCTGTTATGATTCTAATTGTGCAAACAATGATCTGCTGCAGCCATTATGGGAAAATACTGCCATAATTACAGCTAAATACCATGTTTGCATGGCATGTAAAGTAAGGTAACATAAGGTCATGACGTGATGACGGGCCTTAGCTTTCTACCGCAGAGATTGTTGTAGCTATCATGGTCTTTATTTAGATCTATTTAAACAGGATCATGCAAACAATGATCCTCTGCAGCCATCCACAGGATGTCCATTTTTAAAGGATTAATTGTCATTTTCAACATCAACATTTCAATCCGAGGTGCCTTTTCAGCAGCGTTACAGGCAGAAGTGAGGTAACATCTCAGCTGAGAGCCGTGATCACATCTTTGTTTTCTTGACATTAATCTTGAAGTAATTGTGTTCACATCAGTTGGTGAGGCGCCAAGCGTCTCCTGGGAAATCAAACAGGGACTCAGCTGAAGCACGGTGCTACAGCGAGCCGCTGAAGTGGGACTTAGATGAAAAAACAAAACTCTGGAAACACAGCACACTACTTAAAAAACATCTCCAATGTTGAATATTTCAAAAACAGACCTTTCATAGTCTCACAATATATGCACAGTGAACCATATTTATACAGTCAGCAAAAAAGGTGTCAATCCAATAAATATGAATGTGAACAGAGGAGCCTGCGCTGTCTCTGTCCTGGTGTTTATGTGTGTCTGCTCTGTAACTATCATCTCTCCATAACCAAGTCGTGTTTGTGCCTAAACCAACCAAACTTTGACCGTACAGTGATTTGTCTCAGCAGTGATGTCCATGCTGTTCATGTCCAGTTACATCTCCAGATATTTTTCAGAGGTGACCAGATGGGGCCACTGAAAATCCCAAAGTCAAAAGTCATCACTGAGTGTCAGGACCTCTGTTGTAGTAATATGATAGTTAAAGAAGCATTTCACTGCTGGAAACATGGTCTTTAACCGGTCCGTCTCTGCAGAAGAAAGGCACAAATACTTTGATGCTACATGACCAGAGAAACCAGAGAAAAAGGACTGTGGCATTCACTTTTGCTCGAGAGTTTTAAAAAAAAACCTACAACTACCAGAATGCACTGTGCCGCACAGGCCAATAAAATCCTGCTGGTGGGTGATGTAATGTGAACTCATCCGTTTGACATAATGGCGGCCAGCTGGCAACAAATGATGGCGTATTTCAGTTTATCAGTGAGCTAAAGTATGTTTCTGAAAACATTTGAGGAGAGGAAAATTAACTCGGTAACAGAATCTTGGTTCATATTTGATCAATTATTTTTACCGTTTGATCACAGTTTTTTCAGCCTTTGTTTTCACTGTGTAGGAAACAGTATGGTGTCCACTTCCTGTTCACAAACTCTCCCTATGACACCTAATCAGGACACTAAAACGTTTCTGAAAACATTCTTCTCCAGTACGTGACAACTTCAGGATGAAAAGCCTTTTTTTTTTTTAAACAGTGCTCTATCAGCATCGACATTCATAACCATTGTTTTAAGCTTATTTATTTCTTAATTTTACAAACTCACAGATGTGACATGTGAACAGGCTGACACTCTCTATAACGGCAGTGGTTTGATATTTCTATGTTAAAAAACAAAACAGTTATTGAAGATTGAAATGGGTCATATTGCACTTTTACTACTGTCCCTAACTACATGTATTAAATGCATCACATTTAGTTCATTGCCCCTTCAACTGCATCATTATTTTTGATTATTTCTAGCTGAGTAAAACCGTGAAATACCTGGCTTAATCAGTTTTCTAACATATCCAAATATCGGGAGAAATCGAGGCTTTGATAAGGAGCGAACAAAGATAATAGCCGTGAAAAACGGCGAATATCCAGCCCGTTCTCATTCCAAAGTCCTCACGTATCACAGCTTTGCAATCATCTTCCACGTCTATATATTACATGCTAGGTATCCTCTGACAACTAAACAACAAAAACAAAAGCACAACTTCACCCCTGTCTAGATCAGAATCTCAAAATTATGACATCAGGATCACGTAATTACGAAGTCTTCTGTTGTAATTCTTTTTAATTCAGTGAATGTAATTCGCTTCCGTAGATTTCAAACTTGAAATACTCTCTGGTGATGCATTCAAGAACAGTCCTGCATGTGATATATTTATTTCAAACTATGAAAAAAAGTTCTGTTCTTCAGCTAATTCTGGAGGATCAGAGTTTCTCCTTCCTTCTACAGGCAGTTTTAAAACTATCATGTAGCTGCAACAACAACAACAACAACAACAACAGGAAAAGGTGATGAAGTCTTTATTGTGATGGAATTTGTCTCAAGTTTCTTTTTTAAATTTGAAATAAATAGAAACCAGCGGCTCGCTGGAAGGTAGGAAATCATCCTAGACAGCGATGTTGTTGTTTGGAGACTGAACGGCAGTAATGTGAAAACCCATCTGTACTGAATGATAGGACTGTCACAATATAAACAACATCACAATATCCTGCTAATGATAAGCCAACCACAGGGCACGGCAAGAAACCGCCACAACCGCTGTGACCATGTTTTCTCTTCTTCCCACAGGAGCGCGCGTATTTACACTCTGCTACAAACACCAGCAGCATGATGAGCCGAAAAATATTCTTATTTGGGTCAAACGCTGCAGCCGTTCATCACCGTCACTTTTTACCCAGCTGTCCAATCACAGCGGAGAAGGGGTGGGACAAACACTACAAAGACCAACCGTCACATCGCTGAACAACAACAATTATGGAGGAGAAATTAACACTGACCCCACACAGACCAGCAGTCCAACCTCTCTCCCTGCGCATGCTTCAGCCTTCCCTTCATCTAGAGCAGGTCCTCTCAGAGTCCTGCACCGGGTTGCATACCAAACAGTTCCTTTTATTTTGAAAGTCAGTGGCACCTGTGTAACCTTTGACCCCGTGGTCACATTGGTCACCGACGTGGAGGACTCCAGCCATGACACTCTGCAGCCTGAGGATGAGGTAGCAGCCTACATGGAGCTCAGATCCTCTGGAGGTTTGATGGTGGTGGAAGGAGCATGCTGAAATGTTTCCTAACCTGGCAGTGATTGAATGTTTTCACCATCCAGTCAAAGAGACGTCCAATTCAACAACAGAGAACCAGCTTTGACTCAGACATATGACAGGTAACAGGTTGGTTCTGATGCTGAACATTACGGGTATAGGCGGGTGCAGGTTTTCAGAATTGGACCCGTGCAGGACTCTGGGTCCCCTAACTTGTGCTGACATTTTTACTTCTGCAGATATTCTGTATCACAGCAACCAAAAACCGCTGCGCCCGTATCACGCCTCATTGCTCCTCTGTGTTCTGCATTTAAGTATTTAATTTGTTTTAAAACTGAGCCGTCTCTGTCATTTAAAAAGCAACAATAGACCTGATAATAGCTGAACAATAAATCATATTCACAAAGCACTAAAATCAGGATAAATGTAGTCATTTGCAAAAACAAAAAATGGCAGTAATACAGCATATCAGCCTCTGTTAATCAGCACAGAGAAACTCCTTCTCTGTAACTGTACGGGCCTTTTAAGGTTATAAAAATCAGCTGTAAATGAGCTGCAGCTCAGCAGATGTTGCTCTTTCTGCAGCTTAATTATATTACTGTGATTATGACTGATAAGCTTAATTTAATTATGCATAGAACATATTGCATTTGCAGGCCCTGTTATAAAAACTGAAGCAAACAAAAAGTTCCTCATGTTCTGCGGCTACATATGAGCTCATTTCAGGTTTAATAATGTCTACTAACATGCTGATAAATATAAAGAAATTCAGTCCGACCCTTCTCGTGGACGTCTTGTCCAGCCAGCATCCGGACGAGTTAGTTACTGAGGGAAGGAGTCCAGCGAAAGAGAAAAGGTCACCTGGGAGTGCACAACTGTGGGATGCTTTAAAGGTTACCTCCATCGAGCTCCATCAAATATTAATGACATCAGAGCCAGTGACAGGACCCCCGGCAGACAAACACATCCATTTAGCAAAAGGGGAGCTTCTTTAGGAAGCCTCAGGCGCTGTGATGCAACACTTAGTTGCTGTTCTGCTTTAACCTGGTCCTTCCTGTTCGATTCTCACCGTGTGTGCAGCTGCAGCCGAGCCGAGCCTGTCCGCCACTGGACGGCGTTTTCACACACAACATTCCTGCATGTCTTTTAAAAGGTCACAGGCAGGTGGACTGTGACTTGATGCCCTTATACATCCAGTATTAACTTATCGATCCAGTCAACGTCAACGAGGGAAGCATAAAGGTTACAGCCGAGTGTGGGGTCTCTGCCCCCCCCCCCCCCATCTTACTAACCATGCAGCTCGTCTGGAGACGTTGTACCTGACAGTAAAGGAGCCAAGGCTAATATTTAACTGCCCAGAAATAAACCCTGCGTCGTCCTTTCTATAATGGAGTATTGGCAGCACTCCTAACAGAAATCATCTGACACGGTGCAGCTACGTCTCTGCTTCATTCCAAAAATGGATATTTCAGCTGGCAGAGGGCAGGAGGGGTAAACATTGCAACAAAAGACGGAAACTCAGATCAATCTTTCTCCTGCCAAGTCACAACACAGAGAGCTCTGCTGTTTACCTCTTTCCAAAGTTGCTCCTGACTTATTGTAACCTGAGATGCAGACTTTCCTCTGTGGAGTGTTACAATAAAAAGATGAAGCGAGGCACTTCCAGGTGTCGGCCAGATGTTCATGCAGAATGCTGGGAGGTGCACGCAGTGTTTGGCTCTATATTTATCATTGATGTCACTGTTTGTGGCACTGCAAATGTGTTTTTAAGGAGTCATGTGCATAAAGGACATAAAAATCACTCAAGAAACAAACTAATTTTATACACAGAGAAAGCCTAAAAAAACAAGACAGTTTCACAGCAGCAGCTCAGTGAACTCAGTGAAGTGCAGATCTCCGCCAGGCGGCCGCCCGAGCTGGTCGCAGCCACTCTACACAATTCTTGTAATTCCAGCAACGCGTCGCAGCACGTTTCAGCAGCAAATAAAAATACACGCCTTGTCTATTTTTGATGGAGCCACAACATGTTGCACAGAGCAGATGGAGTTCTGCTGCTAACAGGCTCGGTATGTGAAATATAGATATAATGATGAGGATGAATGTATTTTTAAGAACTCAAACACAGCCGCACAACAAAGCAGGAAATAACAAGACCATAAAAATAGACAAAAACACAAAGCTTTAACTGCAAACTAACTTACTTATGACAGAAGCACAAATATCACGGAAAAATGACCAAACCAAGAATGCCTGGCAGGCAACCTCTCCACCTCTGAAACCCTCGGCCAGCATGGTGTGACAACGTTTGACAGCAACACAAAACCTCTGCGGCCCATGGAAGCATCCCTCCAAACTCCCTTACAGACAAGATGGTGGCAAAAATAACAAAATTGGGTATTAATTGATTTCGTGTTGTGCCTAACTTTAGTGGAACAGATCAGGTATGGAATTAATCTGCAGACGGTTCAAAATGAGACTAGACTTTTCTGTGGATGTCAGTGTCTGAGCCACGATGAAGCACAACATGTGTCCTACAACTGACGGTAAGGCTCGTTGTTTTAAGATGAGATTATTTCTGCAAAGCTAGCGGCCCCGTCCGGCTGGATAGAGGAGTGAGGAGTCAGCACTTATTGACGGAATAACACAGTCATAAAACAAGTTTTTCAGCAGTAATGAATCACCTCAACCACCAGAGGTCTTTGAGAGTACCGTCATACATGTGCACACACAGTGGTCTAAGGTAGTTACAACGGGCCCCAGTGCACGCCATCATGACGGGCCCGCAGACAAACTACTTCACTGATATGTACCTAAACTAGCCACTGTATAATCTTATCGTCACTTGGTCACATAGAGACGTGACACTGGATAACACCAACAAACAGATCACACAGAAATCACCATTTCATAAAAGTGTAGGACAAGAAAATACCAAAGACAATAAGGAATTATCATTTAATTTAATAGTTTTTATACCTTTTTTACAGCTTATGTAGAGTAAGGATATATTTTATATTTCATAACATATTTGGTTATTGATTGCTACCTGTTATTTTACAAAAAGAAAAAACAGAAAACCATGATGGAGGTGGTTTTGCCTTTTCAAAGGCATTTAAAGCGCACGGTGCCATTTTTATTATTAAATCTGAGTTTTTCTTTGAACACAGGCATGTTTCTAAGATGGCGGTTTAAATTACTGACAAGAGCTCATTTTCTGCCTCACATATAGTTGGAGGGCCCCCTCACCCCATGGGCCCCAGTGCAACTGCCCTGCCTGCACTGTCTATGTTTATGTCCCTGTGCACTCACTGATTGGTCCAGTAGATGTTGACATCCCAGGACACTGTGTCAGTTTACATCTGTAACATGCATTGCGTCTTTTCAAAATAAATTTCTGTTTTCACAGGAAATGTTCAGTTTCTGCTCATTACAGACAGGCTTTTTCAAAATAAACCCACAGCGTCAGTAAAACTCCTCATATTTATGTTTATCTCCTTGTGCAACAAAATCATGTGCTTAGGTTTAGACAAAAAACATAATTGTTTGGCTCTACATATATACAGGAAGTGAACCGCGGGCTCCTGGGTGAAAGTCCAGGGTTTGTTGGACCCATCCACATCCCTTCCTGCCCTCCCTATAGAGACTTTCCAGTTCCTTAAGTTACATCATTACCAGCAGTGTTTCAAACCAATGCCGTCCGGTGGCGTATCACACTGCTGTGACAGGTGCCGTATGGTCCACTGACAGCGTTGCACAAAAGACGGCTTTAAGCGTGGGTGTCTGACGTCAAAATGACCAACAAAGCTGCAGTATCTAACGACTTCAGAATAAAAACAGGCTGGTAGGTACGAGATTAGTTATGGATAGACGATACACGCGCGCACACACACACGACCATCCACATGATAATAAGTGAAACTGCTCATTCTTTTCACACACAACTACAGACTCCATACACTGATGCTGAACTCGATTATTATTACGAGTTTCTGCTGACGTTATGTGTGTTATTATTTCCATCTGTCTATTATTTCACAGTCAGATCTCATAGTGATTAATATCCTGCAGTTTCTTTGCTTTAAATGTTGATAGCAGCAGAAAATCTAGCTCAGACTGAATGCAAATCAGGAGAAGCTCAATTTGTTGCTGCAGGCTCTCCTCTAAAGAGGGATTTTTTTTTAGCTGCGTTCTCAACCAGCTCTCACATTTGGAGCTGAGCTGCTGTGCATCTTGTTCAGTTGTTGAATTTATGAACATCTTAATACTGTACAGAACTATAGCACCACTAACACGCAGTCTTCTTCTTATTTAAAGGTGGGCTGTTACGCACCCAACAAACATTTCTGAATAATAAATGCGTGTATAATAACCTGCTGCTGGAAGTCGTCCTCAGAGCAAACATGCACATACATTAAGAGGAAGATTTTCAGCTGTACTCTGGTTTAAAAACAGAAAAACAGGAGGACTTATTCTGAGTCAGTGGGACCGCTCTCCTCCTCCTCCTGCTCTTTTGACCGAGTGCAAAGGTCAGAAAAGTTGCCGTTTTCTCACAACACACCCTCCAAACAACTAAAACTCAACATCACACATGTCGAGGCTGTGAAATGAATGAATTCCCCGCTTGCTGCTTTTATATCCTCGATACCTTCACCCCATTGAGATGAACCCTGTCGACCCTGGCAGCCCCACACATGCCCTCATCTTCCCTCAGCTTTGATCCAGTGCTTAATAATAGATTGCGGTCAGCTAGTCAAGTCTTCCTCTTGCTTCGGGGGGCCTCCAAGGCCTGCCGTTACAAGGCTACTGTACTGCACCTCTCTTTACACAGCGAACGGACGGGGAAAACCAGCTTCCCTGCCCACGGCTCCTCGCTCTGCTTTCCTGTTTGTAATAGTTTCTGTTGCGGCTCGGCGGGCGAGTCGGAGGTTCATGCAGTCACACCGGGAGACTCAGAGACTCGAGGAGGAGAAATTCTGCAGTTCATTTCCTTGTGAGGAAAATGAAGCGAGAAAAATAACCACAAGAAATCGCTTTATGTAATCTTTTATGTCTGAGTCTGCATCCTCAATTTATGAGGCTGTAAACAGTATGCGCATATTTCATCACTGCGAGGCGAGAGAGAGTGTGTGTGGGTGGATGTGTATATGTATGCATGTGGTGGAGAGCGAGGGGACTGGAGGGGAGGGGGGGTTGTAATAGTACCACAATATTAGAATGTGAATAATGCATCTAATCCACCTTTTCAGTGTGGAATAAGACTGGGCCATTAAAAAGCTCCAAACTGAAATTGATGATAAGCATCAGAATTGCCAGGCAATCCACGGCAGCAGAGCGGCGGCAGAGTGAGAGCTCTCAGAGCCGTTAGATCAAGCTGTGTGGCTGCAGCCCAACATGCAGTCATTGACTCACAGTTTGACACCTGGGTCTGCAACACAGCGTCCACGACCCCCAGGGGGCCCTCTACATTACTGCGGGGGGGGGGGGGGGGGGGGGGGGGGGCGCCAAGTTGCTGTCTGATAATACCATTTGTTTTCATTTAGTTTCCCTGTGAGCCACAAATCATTCTGGAACTTTTCGAGCAAGAGACTCTCGCCCTTCCCAGAGATGGCGCCATACAGCCACTACAAAGTCCTTAAAGGCTCGCTCTCGACTCCACCCTCACTGATTGTGGCCATGCGCAAAGCCAAGGGCCCGCACACATGAAGCTAGGGGCCCGTCAGCAGCGAGGGTGGACTGGAGAGCAAGCCTTTCCTCAGGCGTGGTGAGTGCTGTAGCAAATGTCCAAACTGGGTAAAGGAAGGTGTGGTCATGAAAACGCAGAGCTGGAGAACAAACAATTCATGATGGACTAAAAACTCAATTATATTTGGAGAGAGGAGGCTTCAGACTCTCTGTGGTGAGTTTTTCCAACATAACTGAAATAGATTATGTGCCTCTGCGCACAGTGTGACTGATTTGTCAACAACTCTGTATCCTGTCAATCTCTATCACAGTCGGATTCACACAGCTAGGTGGAAATAGCAAGCCAGCTAGGGAACTAGCCAGCCACTACATGAGTACATGCTTTATCCACATACTCTTGTCACAGAATAAAAAAGGACTTTACTATTATCAGATGAGTGACAACTTTATTCAGCTCAGTTTCTGTAACCACTGTGGTGTTAATATCTCACCTGCTGGCCAGCCGGCCTTGGAGTTGGGAATACACCTGTGCTATGTAAACAAATCATGTGTAATGATTACTCTGAGGACGACTTGTCGTTAGAAAGCTAAGATTCTGGTTTTTCGATTGATGCAAACTATTTTAGGATACAAACACCACAGCAGGTACAATCAGTAGCTCCGTCAGACCACTAACAACCAAACACACAGGTATAACTCACCTCTGAAGCCTCACTGTACCATTAATCCACTGATCCATAATGTTCCTACTTCTAATAGCTCCGTATCAAAACAACGGTGTGGTTGACACCTCACTTAAGCCAATAGGAGCTTCAGTGTCTATCTACAGCCTACAACAGCCAATCAGAGCCTGTGTAAATAGGAAAAGGCTGACCCTCTTTTCTTGTCCCTGGATCCAGCAAATAGTAAGCAGCTGTGCAAATGACTGACACTTCTTACAGCCAATCAAAATCCCTAAACAACAACGTGCACTTGAAGTACCGTTATTTCAACATGGACTATAACAAACACATGGTAAATAAATAAATAATAAACAGATGGTTCCTTTACTGTCTGAAGGGGAAAATCCAGTCTAATTACTTGAGTTTGTTTTTTTTAATATACAGTGAGCTCCTCAGTACATTTCTCCACATTTAGATATTTTTTGGAAAGTGCCTAAATAAGCTAGCTAGCCAGCTGCTATATGAGTAAAAATTTAACAACTTAGTTCTTCATCCACACATTTTTTGTCACAGCATATAAAAGGACATCACTATCATCAGATGACTGACAACTTTATTGAGCTCAGTTTCTGTAACCACTGCAGCACTGACATAAAAGCATGGTGGAATCAGGAAGCTCACCCACTGGCCGGCCGTGGGATTAAGAATACACCTGTGCTACGTAACAACAGCTGTGTGTCAGTGGATACTCAGATGACGACTTGTCGTTACAAAGCTAAGAATCTTGCAGTTACATTGACTGTACCACAGCAGGTACGTTAGGTGCCTCTGTCAGACTACCAGCAAACAAACACACACACACACAGGTATAACTCACCTTACAGCCCATCAAATCCCTAAACAACAAAACGTACTTTAAGTACCTTGACTTCAACGTGGACCATTACAAATACACAGTAAATAAATAAATAATAAACAGATGGTTCCTTTATTGTCTGAAGGGGAACATCCAGTTTTTCTAATTAATTAAGATTAACTAAAAGCCTTTTTATACACAGTAAGCTCCTAAATAAATGTTTTTTAACCATTTTTGGAAAGCACTAAGACAAAACCTTAAAAAAATGCTCATTTTCTGTGATACTGTTATCTGCTTTGAATTTGGACCAGGTAATGTTTCATGCTGTGGCCACACTGTGTTTTCCAGCTAATAAGTCCCAGTTATAGTCATCTGCAGACATCTGTTTTAAGAAGATATTCAGGCGGAAATAAAAATCTTCTATTTCAGTGTTCAAACTCAATGACAAAGGCACTGTCAGTGACTCTGACTGTTGTAGCTCACCTGGTGGAGTGTGGGCTCCCAATAGGTTGAGTCCTTGCAGCATCTTGGGTTCAACTCCAACCTGTGGCCCTTTGCTGGGAGTCATATTCCTTCTCTCTTCTCTCTTCCTCTTATCCTAAGGCTGCCCTATCATGAAGACAAAAAGCCCCGAAACATAATCATGAAATAAACTTGAGTTTTACCTTTCAAATGAGGTCATGTATGTACATGTACTAAAAATGGAAAACAAACAGCTCTCACTTTACTTCATGTCATCTTTTCATTTTGGCAACAACCTTCTTTTTTACCTTTGAGCACATAATAAAAAATAAATGGTGCACAGTGTGGCTGAACTACAGTCAGGACATGACTCAGAAAAATAATAAATTTAAGAATGTCAAACACACTGGAGGGAGGCTGTAAGAGAGGACACGGCAGTTTATTAAGTCACTTAATTCATCACAGACCTCCTTCACTTCTCATATTGTGTTCGTTAGATTTAAACTAAAGTTATCTGACAACATTAACTCACAGTTACGTTACCTGCTAACTTAAAATAGTGCTAACGGTTAGCGTTAGCTGCCGCTACTTTAAAACAACATTAACGGTTAGCTGCTAATATCGCTCGTGCTAATGCGCTAATCGCAATTAGCATGTCACTGTAACAAACTACGACTTCAAACTTTTACCTTCTGCCGGTAACAAGGGTCCGTTAACCGTCGGTAAAACTCTGAATCCACCACAGTAACGGACATGTGTCTCGGTAGCCAACTGTCGGTAACGTTGTGTTTTACCTGTAGTTTGTTTTAACCGGGTGATCTCTGACCCCGCCCCTCCAGCCCTCTGATTGGACTGATAAGTCTAACAACCAATGAAATCAATCGAATGTCGTTAGGTTGAGAGGGCATTTGCAACCTGAAAAAAACAAACACCCCTATTTATTATAGAATTTTAAAAAATCATGAACAGCATCTGAGAGCTTTACACACTAAGTTATTTCATTCTACTGGTGGTGTTGATTTCTTGTTCAAATTTAATTTTATTTCTGTTGACAGTATCCCATTAAATCAGCTAACTTTCACAGGTGAGCTCTTTGAGCTCGGATAGTAGCTCAGTCCATAGAGACTTGGCTTGGGAACTGGAGGGTCGCCGGTTCAAGTCCCCACCTGGAGAGGTGCCAGTTCACCTCCTGGGCACTGCCAAGGTGCCCTTGAGCAAGGCACAGAATACCCCAACTGCTTGGGGCACCTGTCCATGGGCATTTAATGCACGTAAAGGTCCCGTTTGTGCATGTGTGTGTATATGTAAAATGAAAACATTGAACTTCCCCTTGCGGGATTAATAAAGTATATTACATTAAATTAAATTAAAAAAATATATTGTGGCCTACAGTAGGAACTGTGCTATGTTGAAACAGCCACTACATAAATATTGCATCAATAACAAAGTAAAAGAAGTATCCATAAAAGTTCAACTTTACCCAGCCAAAGATGTGCTGGAAAGATTTAAACTAAATATAGATTATACGTGTGCTTTTTGTAATTCAGATTGACAATGAAGACAACAACTCCCATGATCCCACACTACTTCATGACATCATCACAGGCTGTCTTTAGTTATTGTTTTGAATGAGTGACGCCTGGTGGCAGGAATCAGATGACAGTCAGATAGGAACACTGAAACTGTTTTTGGTTGTTACAATCATTCCTCGTGTTCAAACCCAGCATTAAAATGTTATCCAAAGATAAAATGAGGCTTCAGCAGTCTGAGTTTCACAGAAGAAGTGGATATCTTCCAATAATTCCTTTTATCAAGTATCAGATTTCCTCTGTGAGTTTCTCTGAACAGTGTTTCCCTCCTCAGCTGCAGAGGAAGGATACCAACAAAAAGGCTGTCACTTCATCTGTGTGACTCCCTCTGCTGACGCCTCACATCACCTTCAGATACACTTTCAAACAGATTCATGCAAAGATGGAGGACTGAGGAGTTTGTCCTCCATCAGATACAGTGGAAGCAAATTATGATCTCTTAATTAATGACCGGTATGAACAGTAGGGAATAAACCTCTGTTTGAGGAGCGTCCTGGCCGAGTCAGGCAGCAACGTTAGTTACAGACAGACAACATAGAACAAGAATATATAATCATAATATGCAGGGTGCCGAGTAGCTCATCTAGTAGAGCAGGCGCCCCATGTACAAAGGCTGTGACCTTGCTGCAGCTGCTGCAGGTTTGATTCCAACCTGTGGCCCTTAGCTGCATGTCATCCCCTCTCCATGCTACCACTGTCCTGTCAAATAAAGGCCCAAAAGCCCCAAAAAGTACATTAACATGTGCCATCAGTGACCCACCAACACAAGAAACAACAGGGGCAGCTATGAACAAATGAAAAGGACCAGCTGAAATGCACATTAGCATATAGGTGATGACAGACAAAGTTCCTGCAACAGTTCTTTGAAACGGAATCTGGCCCCTGATAGGGTGCCAGGTGACCCCTCCATGGAGCTGCACACTTAATTAGAATATTATCAAAATATGGCCGAGTGCCATATCCAGATCACAGGAGCTGCAATTTTTGACAAAGGTAAAATGTGTCACAAGGACTGTGGTGCTACAGAGAAACCCCGGCCTACAAATTATATTCTAGACATAAAGAAACAATCTTGTTTGGTACAGACGGAGACATCAGGCTTCAGTGAGCTCTTTCCACTGCACTCGCTCCTTGGCAGCATGTTGCTCCTCTCCCCACGACTGGTTCATCTTTTCCAGCTCCTGTGTCACAGGTCTGAGCCAGGTGGTTTTGAGCCTTTCTGGTTTTCTTTTCCCTGGTGGTGTCCATCTTAGGGCGACGCTAGTGATCCACCCTCGACTCACATGATCCAGCCCTATTCTCATGGCCTGATTGGAGGATGACAGATCCATCATGCAGCACTTGGCGTGCAGAGCCAGTCCAGGCATTTGTCCCCAGGATGTCCAGGTGGTATCTCTTCATCTCACTGTGGACTTGTGCTGTCTTAGTGGTCTTGTTCATGGTTCAGACACTCCATGTTCCAAGGTGGATCTTGGATTTTGGCCGTGTAGACCCTCTTATGCACTCCTGACTTCTTTCTTTCTTTCATCAGGAGTGGTCACGCTGCGACTGTTTTGGTGTCTGGGGTCTTCTATGTGCCTGATGGCAATTGTTTTGCTCACTGTAGTTTCTTTATCCGTCTGTTGTGTTCTTGTTGTGTGCTGACTTTCATCTGGCTCCTCGCCTGAGACCAATCTGGTAAGGTTGAACCTACCAGGGGCCGCAGTCCTCCTTACCCATTTTGAAGCATGCAAGCCTCTCTACCATGACAAGCACAACTATTGTCTAATTCACAATGAAAATAAAGTGATTCACACCTGTACTTTGGATGTAAAAAAGGTGCCAGAGAGCATAAAAAGCACCAAAATAGAGCTTGTTTATCAAAACCTGCCAGGGGAGGATCCCCAGACCCCCCAACAGAGCTCCGAACTAAGCACCAAATGTCCTCAAGTTCAAGTAATGCCCCTGTGTACATGTGCAGAGCTGCTGCAACTGGCCCCTGACCTCCTGTCACTTTACAAAAATGGCCCCCAGGCAATGCAAGTGAAGTACCCCTGACCCAGAGGAACCATGAGTGCAACTTGAAGTCCTTCTGCAGAGGATTCCACATACCTAAAGGCTTGTTTGACAAATTAAATCAAATTGAACTGTGTTAAATCTCCTTTCATCTCACTGCACACTTATCAACACAATTCTTTGGTTTTCACACAGCGCTTTGGTTACAGCACGTTCACAAACTAAACCTTCAGCTGAGAAGTGACAGTTTCTTTCTGCTGCCGTAGAGAGGAACATACAGGAGGATATACGGACCAGTTAGGCTTCGTGCACATGTCCATCCACGTGTGCATGTATTGTAATAGGTGTTTCATTAAGCCCATGCTGGATATCACTTTGTGAGTGTGCACTGGAGGGGTGTGAAGAGAGCATCAACGTATTGATGTACGAGTTAAGGTGAGACTGCACCGCGGGAAAATGGAAGCCACATCCTGTTTACATGTGAATCGATACTGTTACAAGTCTAAATGGTGAGAAACGTCCAGGCCGCAGTGGGGAGGAGGAATCCTGGATGCGAGGGGGCGAGAGTGGCTGGAGCGTAGATTCATAAATAGATATGGATAGAAAGAAAGGGAACATTGTGCTCTTTGCCTTCCTGAGCGCTGTGATGTGATGTAAGATAACTTTAGAAACATAAAACAACAGAGCGCCCGGTGAGCTGGATGACAGAGCAGAGAGCAGGGAGAGGTAAATTACTGCAGTATGTACAGGCTGGTGAGAAAGCTC
This sequence comes from Cephalopholis sonnerati, assembly GCA_019142605.1. NCBI lineage: Eukaryota > Metazoa > Chordata > Actinopteri > Perciformes > Serranidae > Cephalopholis > Cephalopholis sonnerati. The sequence goes on along the minus strand of JAGQAX010000008.1, from coordinate 44,437,799 downwards.
TACGCGAATAAAACCCATCAACTTTTTATCACCAAATTTCAGAGGCAACATCAGCCTCTCTAATTAAGTGCCAAAAACATCAACAACAACCCCTGCAGGTCTCAGAAAATGGTTCAATAACTGTAAGTAACAGTGGCTTTTCAGTGTGCTGTCATCCAGGTAGAAAACTAAGAAGCTCTCACTTTAATATTCTGTCACAGAATGCTTTGCTGAGCACGCACGCTCTTTTCCTCCTCGTTTCACATTATGCAACAGCTGAGAGCAGCTCCACGTTTCTGCTGCCGCCCAATAAGACACTGAATCAGAGGAGATGGGACTGAAGGAAGGGCTGAGGGGGCTCCCTGTGGAGCTTTCATTAAAATGTTTTGTTTTGCAGTCAACCTTTCTCATCAAGATTCACTTAAGACCTGACAAACATCATGAATCCTCCAACTGGCCTTCACTCGCTCTGTAAACAGCTGCTGTCTCACAACGCTGCAGAGCCAACCCATGAGATCAACCTCAAAACACACCCCACACTCGTCTCTGTCTCCATCCATCAGAGCAAGTGTTAAATATAAATCACAGCAGTTTAATCTAGTCTGTAAATGCAACCAGTCGCAGCTGAGCCCATGCTTACTGTCTTTCTCCAGATCTTTAATCTGCGTCTTACAGTCGATGAAACGAGTTGTTTGTCAGCATTTTGGAGATTTTAGCAGCTAAAGAGTCAAATATTTTCCTCCAGAGTCGATGGAGACAAAAACAGAGCTGGAAGGAGAATACAGTGCTGAGTGTTGGACTGTTGTTCTCCTGAAACATGGTTCAAAATGAACGATAATATAACCTGGAGGAGCAGAGGAATTATTTTAGAGTTCATTAACAAATATACGAATACAAGTGAAGTGAAAAACAAACAGCAGAGCTCAACAAAACTCCAGTGACAAATAAAAACCAAGAGTGCAGATGAAAGCTGTGAAGCTGCTTCCTACTCTCCAACTGGACACTGACTGATCTGACCTGCTCAGTCTCACCTAATTACAGCACGCCATCTGCTCAGGTGAGCAGCGTCACCTGGATGTCTGCACACTAACAATCAGTTAGGACTTCTACAGAGTTTATCTACACACACACACACACACACACACACACACACACACACACACACACACACAGAACATCAACTTCAAATTTACTGCAGAGACTCACTGTGTTTGTTTTAGTTTGTCACCACAGACATAAGAACACTTCCCACATGTACGGAGCAGCAACACTTCACATGACTCACACACACACTCTGTCTCCAGTGAAACCATACTCATCACCATGGTCTCTAATGTTGGTGAAAAATGATTTACTGTATCTGGACGGAAACTTTACTATTATTTCTGTTTAAAGTAGAAAAAGGAACAACGATATCATCATCATCATCATCATCATCATCATCATCATCATCGTCATCATCATCGTCATCATCATCGTCATCATCATCATCATCATCATCATCATCATCTGTCTTCAGCTGTGAACATGCTGCCATCATCCAACGACTCCACGTCTAACTTATAGAGACACTTACAGCTGAAGGCCTCGGCACACAAGTCTGTTTTTCATCCTAAATTGTTGAATGTACAAAAATGAACACAGTCTCATGTGGTGTCGATCATGTTTGCACACTGAGTCCGAAACTTTCACTAAAATTGTTGTAACAGGGTTCAATTTTCTGCGTTTTCACCTCCGTCAGAGAAGTGAGGAAAATGTGAGACACAGCTGAGATGAGACAGAATCATTCCATAACTGAGACAGCTACATTCAACAGGTCAGACAATAATATTCAGGTGGATGATGATGAAGAGGAGGAGAAGGAGGAGACAGAGAGGGAGGACAGCTCCGCCCCTTCATGCAGCTGCAGGAGGAGGTGGTGACAGACAGACAGGTAACTCCAGAGGAGAGAGGCAAAGGAGGAAATGTCTTCATTTTGTCTTATACTGCAAATTTTAACAACGAATAGAACAATAAAACACATCAAAATCAGCGTGCAGGTTTCTGTGCGTCACGATTTTTTTTGGATGATAAATTAAAAAAAGATTCAGTGAACAGAGTCCTTTAGGTTACTTTATCTCTTTCTTTATCTGCAAACAAAGTTTGAAAGTTTCTGTGTCTACCCAACACTGGTTACTGACAGCTACTAATGTTTCTAACATCATAATTCATCATTTATATGGAAAATAACATTTAAAAAACTAGACTCAGTGTTCACAGGCCTAATAACAAACAGCTAATGTTAGCTAAGATTAAAGTTATTTTTGCTAACCTGTCAGTGCCAATAGTTCCACCAGGTTAAGGTAACATCGTCTTAATTCTGTCAGGGCATGGGATATTTTCAAAGAGTGTGGCTCGACAGCAATAACATGTTTGTGACAGAAAAACTTTCATGTCATGTATACTGAGAATTTTCTTATGTCGTGGACAACACCACATTTTTCGTGCAATGTGATTGGTAGTGTTACTGTTGTCGCCGTGGAGACAGTAGTTTTAAATCCACACAGACTCTGACCTGTATTCAGCGTCTCCGTCCACAAATGCACCCGTCTGTCAGAGCTGAGAGGACAGAGGACAGTCAAACTGTCTTCACCAGGCTGACTGACAGCAGACATGTACTGAACAAAAATACTTTTCAAGTCAGCGCCACAGGAAGGAATCAGCTGTGCTTGGATTTATTGATGAATTAATATTTGTTGCTTGTTAATAAGATAAACACACATATACAGCAGGATATCTGTGTGGTTTAAGCAGCTGTCTGTGCTGATTAGTTTTTACCAAACAGCGACAGAAATAGACTCAGACTGTAAACATAAGCAGGGGTCTCCGTGGAGACGACTGAAACCTCCCACTGAAGCATAAATTGAAAACATCTTGGGACCATTTTATTTCTGTCAAGTGACTCTCCTCAGAAGTGGAATTAATTATATCAATTAACACAGAAGATCAGCTGATGTTGGGAAACCTCTTCACACTGCTCAGGGCCAACACAGTGACTCTTCATGGGACTGATGAATTCAATCCAGAGCTGAAACATGTCCCCTAACATATAAAATGTTCCTGGTCCCCTCCGCTCAGGAAGCATCCTCACTCCTCCTCTGGAATAAGTGACAGCGTACCCCCTCAGAATATTTAGTAACTGTATATCCCCGCTGGCTAATACCACTGTTCTAAATCTGTATGATTCTGATCCCCACATCAGCTCGGATTAACGCTCTCCATCACAAGCTGGGATGGAACCGCGGCATCAATTAGTCATGTAAATATCATGGATATTTAGACCGTGTTCTGATGCCTCTATTCTGAGCATCGGGCTTGAAATGAAAGCTAACACAGAAACGAGAGGAACGGGGAATCTCATCTGATGGTATCCACACAGCTGCGGATCAAATATTAAACAGAGACCTCCGGGGCACGACGGCTATCTGATCGGCAATAAAAACCACTTGAACAATTTGAAACAGCGCTAATTGGGACGAGAAAGACGATGAGGCATGGCAGGAGGGGAGACACAATGAGGAAGTTAAGATGGCATGTGATCACAGATCAGTCTGCATCCTGTTTCCTTTATTACCTCTGATTTCATCTTACTCTAAAACAATATGCCGCCCGCTCCGGACGCCTCGCCATCTGTTGTTTTTCTCACTGAATTGTTCACTTGTGTTGCACTTCGCTCTTACAGCGGCCAAGATTGTCTAACTGTACCTCAATTTCTACTGAGATGAAAAAAATGAAATGAACAAAAGGCCTATTTCTGCACAGATACATTTTCCCTGGGCCCAGAGTGGAATGAGTCTATCTGCGGCCTTCACACCAGAATGTAATCACACTTCAAGAAGAAGAAAAAAACAGAAAGTGGCCAACTTTGGCTGCGGGTGATGTCGAACTGGAGAAAGATAGAGCTGCACACCTCCTGAAAACCTCAGCGCTGTCAGTGCTCCACATCAACACAGTGCTTTCTCCCAGCGCCTCCTCTCAGGCCTTTGATATGCTTTAATAAATGTTAATAGAATACAGAGTGCTCAGGGTAGAGTTTAGGAATTACAAATTGCTGAGCTCATTCGCAGGCGTCCTCCAGGGACTTCCTGGGCTCCAACACCTTGACACGTTCCCTCGAGGGCTCAAACTGGAAGGAATGAGAATCGTGCAAGAATGTAAATTGACTGGAGGGAGAAGCTGCCAAGTGAAGGCGCAGATGGTTGTGTCAAGCTGGCAGAGGACGGAGGGGAGCGGGGGAGGCAGGGGGGAGGCAGGGGGGGAGGCACGTGGCTGTCTTTGGCACACCACAAGCATCTGGCACCGGTGGCACAGGAACAACGTGCATCCCCACAGCACCGCTACGACCCTCATCACAGACGACAACCCCGCCTCCCTCTGTGTGGGGTTTATCTCGGCGCCCAGCATCCAGGAAGACAATGGGGCTGTGAAAGCAGGCGTGTGTGTCCCCTCACTGCGGGGGCCTCTCTGTTTGTGCTGTGAATGTGGACGGCTCAAGGTTTATGGTAATCTCAGTGTTGTGCAGGACGAGCTGAGGCATAAAGGAGAGTTGTAGCTGCAGTAAATGAGAGGTTGTGTATGAAGTGATGAAGTTGTGCACACTGAGCCCTCCTGCGGGAGCCTCTCACACACTTTATGGCTCATCTCGGCCCTGCAGGCCTCGCTGGGTGTAATGACAGTTGTAGACTGTTAAAAGATGGCTGTAATGTTGCTGCTGCCCAGTCTCTAACACACAGACGGCACCACACAAATCAAGTGTCCGCCCCTGAACAAGCTCTGAACACAACATGCTGTCTGACTGACCCACACGGGAAAATGCTAAATAATACATATACTCCTGTTCTCTTCTTAAATATAACTCAGGGCCACTTGTACCGTACTGTAGTGGGGGAGAGCAGGGATGAAAGTACCAATGGGGCAGTTGCAACACAGACATTTTCACTTGTAAAATCTAACTTGTCAGAAAGCCGACAGGAGGAACATCTCGCTTTTGTCTCTGCTGCCAAAAATCAGCCGACTCTGTAAGCTTTACCAGAGTTACAGCAGAGAAAATGATTTTCACTCATTCAGTCAAAAATACGAAGTGGAGGTGTTCTATAATTTAAGGGATATGTTTATCTGTTGAAGACTGGAAATGTGTATCATCTGATAGACCTTCCTGTAGGCTCAGTGTCACTGAAGGTTTCATTTATCATGTTAGCTTATCTTTGGTGCTAGCTGGGGGAAAGCTGACGAAGACAGGGGAGGGACAAAGTCATCCAAAGTCTTCAAATGCGTTGTTAAGGGGTAGGATTTAATAAGTTTACACTCCCTCCTTTTTGCTCATGTAATCTGAGATTCACATGTATTGAAGATGGAGACCTTTTCTTTTTCTCTAATTATTTTATTTATTATTATTATTATTTTTTGTTTGTTTGTTTTTTATTTGTATATTTTTTATTACATGTTCGAAATAGAGAAATGAATCAATGAATCAAAATGCCATCGCTTAGTCAGTGATAGGTGGCATCAGACACCTGATGCCACCTATCACAGCGGTATCATACACTGCAGGGCAGTGTAAGTTAGTAACGCGGCCAGACGGACCCTTTCGACATGTTATGATGTGACACTGGTCTGTACGATGACAGCGCCTACTGAATCACAGGCTACGACGTATGATGTCACAGCTTCACATACTGAGTGATGCTGCACGGGTTATTACTTCTCCAGCTGTGAAGCACAGCACAGAGGCTTGCAATAATAACATTAATACAATTATTATTATTAATAAAATATCAGAAAAAATATTGAGAAATTGTCCCAAAGTTAAAATAAAAATGTTAAAAAAAATGGTAATAATAAAAATGGTCCACAAAAATGTGATAAAATGTCCAAAAAATATTATTAAAAACTGTCCAAAAAAGTTTATGAAATGTGAGCAAAATATTATTAAACCATTTGACAAAAATAAAATGTCCAAAAATATGTTGATGCAATGTCTTTAAATAATATAAAAATGTCTGAAAGAATGGTAAAAAAAACTAAATTTATAAATGTCCAAAAGTTGCTGAAATTTTTGAAAAACATTATTAAAATTCCCCCAAAAAATGTAATAAAATGGCTGAAAATATGTAATAAAAAAATAATCTGAGGTTTAGTGGGCACTATATACTGAGGTGTGTGTGTGTGTGTGTGTGTGTGTGTGTGTGTGTGTGTGTGTGTGTGTGTGTGTGTGTGTGTGTGTTTGCTAGCTGCTAGGTGTGTCACCTGGCAGCTGTAGCTCCGCCTCTACTTCCTTCCATGCTTGGTCCCTCTCTCCTGGATCATGGTCAGAGCTGAGGACACATCATACAGGCACATCTCTTTTAGCGCTTCAGTTTAGCCTCCATGGCGAGCTGCTCTCCGTCTGTGTGTTTGGCTCATCTCATGCTGCATTCCTATTGGTTGGTTAGTAGACGTAGGTGCTAACAGCAGTCACACTGTCAGGATTTATCCCAGGCTGTCTTTGATCTCAGACTGTGACAACGGCCATCTTTGAACCTCTCTGACTGTGTGACGTAGGACGACTGTGTTAGAGCCACCACCAAAGATATCGCCATGTTTTTGTACCGCTGGTCATTTTTCCTCTGGGACAGCCCATAATCACACAGTGGACACTGGACTTAAAGCGGGCAGTAGCCTGCTGTTCACTTCCTGAATGAATGTAGTGCTACACCATGATGTTTTGCTGTAAACCCAACCACATGCTTTTGTTGACGTCCTGGAGTTGGTTGCAGCGTCCCTGAACATCTACAGCAGACGAGCACGTGTTGGTTATTTACTCATATTAAAGATGTAAATGCTCACAGATGGAGATGACAGAGAATCTAGATGCAGAGATAATAATAACTCTTTACTGTATGTAGTTGAAGTGAAGATGTGGAGAAGCAGCAGTGGGAAGCATGACTCATATACACTCTCTCATGTTTTACTCACACAGAGGAAACACTCCTCGGAGCTCTCCTCCTGTTTCTCCTCTCTTCTCTTACAGATTCTCACTGTGAGGACGAACCGACCAACGACCTGCAAGCTGCCTCATGTAGCCTGTTATTACAGTCACACTCCTGAGGAATACACTCGCTCACTGACCCTGCAGTGTTTGTACCAGAGTTAGAAATCATTTTCATTTTAGTGTGCTCACTTTGAGTTAGCTTTGTTTAGCCTAGCCTGGCACGCAGCCTGGAAGCAGGACGAACTGTTCGCTCTGTTCTGTCAAAGGTTCCTTCTATCTACAAAGCCGTCGTCTTCACACACTGTCCTGAAAACTGAGTCTGAACAACTCTAGAAGGAAGAAGCGAGACATCAGTCTGACGAGCAGTCAGTCTGCGTGTTGCAGATATTTACTGGCTGAGACATCTGTCCTCAAAGAGCCTGTCCACACCTGCTGGTATTAACATGTCCCGATGATCCGAGAGGACAGTTCTCAATCTGTTCACACACCTGATGTGAGGATGTGTCTCACGTGACCGCAAGATTTCGTCTCCCTGCAGCATGCACAAATAAACATCAACCAAATGTGTTGTTGTCTCTAACTGACAGGAGGCAGCACTTCCTGTGTGTCGTCTGCTGGAAATGAAAGGAAGGAAGGGAAGTTTGCAGAGACCTTAGTGAACTCAGGGTCTGAATTTCAGTGTGAGAATGCGAGTATTGATTCCTGCAAATCTGGTGGTAACGTCAGAAATTCCGTCACACATTAATAAAGATGCCTTATAAACATCAGCCTGTGTTTGCACCAGTGGACAGTTTGGAGCAGACCGGCTGAAACACTGTGTCAGAGGGAACAACTTCTGCCCTTAAAAACTCACCTGGTGCGCTGTGTCTTCTTCTGTTGTCACGCCCCCTCTGCTAGGTGCAGCATCTCTCACCTGCAGGCTTCAGTGACATCACCTTGAGACATGATGGACTGCTGGCAGGACCTGAAAGGACCAGAACAAACGTCAGTGCCTGTGATGTCAACGTGAACAATGATCATTCTCAGGATCCCAAAACACAAAACGGATGCAGAGCAGCAGTCCAAAGACACGTTTCAGGCTAACTGGTCAGACTGTATCAGAATATATGTGCGATGAAATGAGTGGCTTGATTTGTAAAGCTGCGCCTTTTACCAGCTGATGTTACAAAACGTCAACTTTAAGTCACCACTCTGAGGGCGTTTGTCGTACAGCAGGAAAGGAAGATGGAGACGAGAGAGGAGGGAGCCACCAAAAGAAAGACTGAGGACACTGATGCAGCTCAAACTGCAAAGTCTGGAGGACGTTCAGAGGACGGCGGCAAAATGCAATCTGAGGTAAGAAAAGTACAGGAGAGTAGTGAAGTCGCTAGTCCAAATGACGGGGCTTTGTTTTCATGTTAGCATTTGTTATCAATGCTACTGTCACAAGCTCCCCCTTCTCCCCTTAAAGGACAGTGGCCTCGTGGGTAACCTGAGTGTGTGACATGTTCTTTGCTGTCTGTGGCAGAATGAAACAAAGTCAAATGTCATAAAATGTCACCAAAGTAAAGATAAAATAAAGAAAACTAAAATCAAGATAATAAATGGGAAATAAAATCAATAAAATAGACAGACAGACAAATAGACAGATAGAAAAGGATATGCTTTCTGATAGAGGGATGTTTTTAGGAGAGACATAAACAAAGACTCAGACAGCCTTATGTCCTCGGACAGGTCGTTCCAGAGTCTCAGGTCCTTGATTTCAAAACCCCTGTCCCCTTTAGTCCTCAGTCTGGACCCTGGAACAAACAGACGACCTCTGCCCGAGGATCTCAAACTACCCAAAGGTTCATAAGGGACTAACAGAATTAAAGTCAGTCCTAAAACAAACAGGAAGCTGATGTAAAGTTGAGTGTGCAGTGTAGTGTGAACTTGTTGGTTCTGGTTAAAGTGGCACTAGTACAGCAGTTTCTGTATCTCTAAAAGTTCAAATAGATCTGATTATAGAAATATTTCTGTGGTGATAAAACCATGATTGGACAACCTCATTGATTTCAAAACAAAAATTACTGTTGAACATGACACCGAGAGTTCTTGCAGCAGGTTTTATGTGACATGACATGTAACCAGTAGATGGCAGTATTTGTTTCACAGTGACCCAATTACAGGGATTTCTGTTCTCTTAGAACTGAGCTTAAGAAAATTTAATGACATCTAATTTTCTACATCATATAGACAGTGCTGTAGAGCAGTGGTTCCCACAGGGTCCAGAGTTCTCCTCAGTCATTAGAGAACTCAGCATGTTGAGGTCAGTGGGTTTAACAGGGAGCAACAGCTGAGTGTCATCTGCATAGCAGCTGAGAGAGATGCCATGTTGACAGACGACAACAACGACGACAAGTTTTGTCATAATTAGTGTATGAAGTCTTGACATATGGCCAAAAACATGTTTTGTGAGGTCACACAATTGCATCTCTGCTTTTCGCTGATGACGTGGTTCTGTTGGCTTCATCACACCGTGACCTCCAGCATGACCTGAGGCGCTTTGTGAATCAGACAGAGAGAGTCAGCTCCTCCCAGTCTGAGGTCACGGTTCTCTGCTGGAGAACGGTGGATTGTTCCCTCTGGGTTGGGAGAGAGTTACTGAACCAAGAGAAGGAGTTCAAGTATCTCAGGGCCTTGTTCACAGTGAGGGGAGAATGGAGCGTGAGATGGATCAGAGGGAGCTGAGCCAGAAGTCAAAGCTTTCTATTTCCTGGTCCATCTACGTCCCAACTCTCACCTATGGTCATGAGCTCTGGGTAGTGACTGAAAGAATGAGGTCACAGATACAAGCGTCTGAAATGAGTTTCCTCTGTAGGGTGTCTGGGCTCAGCCTTAGAGATAGGGGGAGGAGTCAGACATCTGGAGGGAGCTCGGAGTAGAGCCGCTGCTCCTTCATGTTGAGGTGGTTCAACATCTGATCAGGATCCTCCTGGTCCAGCTGGTAGGAGGCCCCGGGGCAGACCCAGAACACACTGGAGGGATTATAGATCTCATCTGGTCTGGGAACACCTCGGGGTCCTCCAGGAGGAGCTGGAGAGTGTTGATGAGGAGAGGGACGTCTGGGGTGCTTTGCTCGGCTTGCTGCCCCCGAGACCCGGCCCCGGATAAGCAGATGAAAATGGATGGATGGGCACTGACCTTTGACCTTTGACCACCAAAATCTAATCAGTTTATTTTTTGTCCAGGTGGATGTTTGTGCCAAATGTGAAGAAATTCCCGTAAGATGTTCTTGAGATATTGTGTTCCAGGGAATGGGACGGACAGACGGACAACCTGTAAACAAAATGCCCCAGGCCTCAGCTATCAGTGATGTGGAGGCATGTAAAGTCCAAAAGTTAGTATAACAACATGTTTCTATACTGACTGATCCTGGCTGTCCTCCTGTGAGCCACAGGTTCAGTGTCAGAAATTATTAAGTTGTAATATTTGATTAAAATGTCCAGAACATCTCGTACATTCAGTACATTTTCTACAGAGCCTGCAGACAGTCGAGCGTGTTGGCTCTCTGAAAGTCGTCTCATTAATGAGTTGAACGTATGAGACCAACAGTCTGGTATCCATTTACCCCCCGTGTGGAGATTCCTGCTAAGACCCAATCACTTGGCAGCGACCCGGCTTCACGGCATCCAAAAACCAGCCGCACAGCGACGTGTCCAACACACAGCAGCGTCTTATCAGCACTGGCGCCAAAAGCAGTCCACACATTACAAGGGCAAAACATGCTGGCTGACACACACTGGTGTTACAGTCAGCAGAGTCTGATGAGTTCTCTGTGTACCCCCCCGTATATCACTCCAACTGAGTCGCCGCCCGTCTTTAAACTGAGCATGTATGCAACAGAAAGAGAAAAGAGAAAACTAACAGCGCTCAGCTCAGACAGATGGATTCCTGGAGCACCAATATCTCAGCCAATCTTCCACAAAAAGTTCAAAGCAATTGAATTTCTGATGGATTGAGGGTAACCAGCGTTCAGAGAAAGTGAAATTTGTACAAAGTGCTTCAAAGGATCCAGACTACCTGCTTTTAATGCACAACTTTGATGTCAAACCTCCCACGTCAATAATTCAATTCAATAACTGCGGTTTTAATCTCAGTTTCACAGGAAAATATTGTTTCTCTGCAGAAGCAGCCGAGCACGAGGGAACCAAAATCAATCTCCATCATACGACGCACATATAACACCTTATAAACCTGTCCTCGTGGCAGCGATACAGAAACACTTCAAACCAAATGTTTCTTTCTATCTTTAGCTTTGCTTTGCTTTGACGTGTTCAGTAAGAGTGACAGCGGTGCAGAGACGTTTCCAGCTGACAGTCTGCAGCAGATGCTGATACTCTCTGTCATGAATGATAAAGAGAGCTCGACTGCAGAGGGACGCTCAGAGTCAAGTTCACATTTCTGTATCATCTGCTCTCCACAAGAGTCTTCAGAGAGACACAGGATTATAGATCCAGTCCACAGTCACGCTGCCAGGCTGGACCGCACCATCAGACGCTGTGCTGGGGGGGGCAACAGGCCTCATTGGGCCGCTCCACCAGTCTCTGCTGGGGTGTCAGACAGATTCAACAGCACTGCACTGGTTTATCCAGCAGGGGGTGTTTAACCAGCTCATCACGCTTAACGCTGCGACTGGGACTCATCAGCCGCCAGACGACCTGTCCTGCTGCACACTGCCAGGATTAAAGGACCATTCCACCTCAGACTGTCTCTGTTACCTCTCCAGTATTCATTTCAGACCACAGCTCCTGACCGTCCCAACAGAGAGTGTGTGGACTGATGAGCCTCAGCTGTGGGTGAAGATATACTGAGAACAGGAAATGAAGAGTGTCCTATTTCTTGAAACCCAGCTGATTAAAAACTACAGCTGACGGTCAGCTGTCAGTCAAAGTTGGCCCAAAGTAGGAAACCTGTGGCTCCAAAGCTACGTGTGGCTCTTTAGTCCCTCTTCAGTGGCTCAATAATAATATCTGAACATTTTAATTTCCATTTATTAGTGTCATTGGCATAAAGTGATTCTTACATTGTGAAAACATGTCTCCTATACGCCAAGTAAGAACAACGTTTTAAAATTTCGTCTACTAAAATGAGCATCATGTGTCCACGGCCGGGCGCCTTCTTCTCTGCGTGTTGCTGAACCTCTGAAGCAGCAGCTCATCTGAGTCTCTCTAGTTATCCAAGTTATGAGGTCCAAACCCAAAGAAGAAAAATAAGGAACTGAATATTGCCTGGACAGGTTTGTTGTCTTTCTCTGACAAAGCTGCAACTTTAAATGACCAAAAAACCATAAACAGCAGAGTCGTGACCGTGTGGTGGAACATGTTAACGACTGCCCATTTAGACTCTACAGGCTGTGCTACCCTCATGAGAAGGCTCAAACATTTCTGAGGCTGCAGACAGATTTTGTTGTTGTTGTTTGTCCAAAAATGGTTCTTCTGATAGTAAAGGTTACCGACCCCTGCTCTCAGTGGTGCGGCGTGTCCTATTGCCCCTGTTGGCTTGTTTGCTGATTCAGCATGTTGAATTGGAGACACAGGAGTGACTGACCTCCCTCTGAGTGTCAGCTGAGCTCAGGTGAGGAGCAGAGGAGCGTCAGTGAGTAAAGGAGGAGCTAAAGTCCAGAGGGAGTGAGACCAAAACCAACTTGTCCCATAAGGTCAGATTATTTTTCTCTTTAGCAGAAACGTTTCCGGCACCGACACTCTGGACCTTTACGAGCTCCTGGCCGGTCGTCTTTGAGCGGCACAGTGAGTTAAATGTAGCTGTTATTAACCAGTAAAGATGAAACAGCAGCAAAACATCCTCTCATTTAATAGCTAAGAGTTGACTAATGAATGTAAATGTGCCACTGCAGGAACATAACCTTCAAAATGAGCCACAGCTTAACTGTGCACGTGCACTGCAGTACTTAACCCTTTGAACTGTGCAACAGAAACACGTTGGTGTTTTTGCTTATTGTGATGTCATTTCCTGGAGTATATTTTACAAAGTTAAATTTTGATCCAAAAGATTTTTAAATGTAGAAACATAAACCAAATATTTCCTAACACTTGAGAAGTTATTTGAACTCTGTACATTATTTACTGTTTGAGATATGCTCATCTTTATGGTGTTATAATACATTTGTCAGTCTCTGCAGCAGCAGTGCGTGTTTCTGCACCACATGTATCGTAGCGTCATCACAGGTGTACAACATGATGACACAGAAGACAGAAGCCTTGGCTGTCTGCTGCTGAAAGAACCAGTGTCGAGCTAATATAGTTTTTATTTCAGATCAAGATATATATACAGGATTATGGAAACAACAATCTCCCACAGGTGTCCACAGGAGGTCAGTTTTTAAAGGGTTAAACAAATCACTCTACACCACCTGTGAGGACTTTAAATCCTCTTTAAATACAGAATATACTGACAGATATCAGTGAGGAGCTTCACTTTAATAACGAGTCTGTACATCGGGCAGTTTAAAGTTTGCTTCTGTTTAAAGAAAAAATCATTTTCCTGATGGATTCAGGAAAGTTTCAGGATTTTCCATCAACAAAACAAACGGACTGAAGCACAAAGTAAAATCACTGCAGTTAGCTGTAACACTCTGCTGATGGTATCCATGAAATAATAAGAGAGCAGCTGTGGACATTTTTCCTCTCGGCACTGTTGTTTCAGGCTCTGTGATGAATGAAGTTAAACTGAGAGCAAAGCTTCAGCTCTGATCTGTAACACTCACACACTGTAGCTGTGTGTCAGGGCCCACACACACACACACACACACACACACCGCAGCGTGGCCACGACCCCGTTTTAAATTACCACTTTCTGATGAAATTACCTCCCTGGCTGCGGAGGGTGATGTTGGCTTTTTGTTTCACCGCCGTTTGTTTTGTGTGTGTGTGTTCTCTGCGGAGCATCCTGACAAAGACTCCGTGACCTTGACTCCCATTTAGATATATCGCTACCCAACCGCGCAAAAACTAAAGGCGCTCCTCTGAGGGCAGAGACGTTAAAAAATCACAACTGAGAACGATTCCCAGCTGAAAGTCAGGGAATAAGAACAGGAAATGGGATGTTCACTGATGTGCTGAAGAGTGTGTGTGTGTGTGTGTGTGTGTGTGTGTGTGTGTGTGTGTGTGTGTGTGAGCAAGTGTGCTGTCAGTTTACTGTTATCGCTGTGTGTTGTTCTTTACTCTCTAAGCTGCTGTAGTGTTCTAGTGAAGAGTAGATTACTGGCTTGATTACAGAGTAGAAGTACATGTTGAAACAGAAAAGTCCTTTTTCCTGAGAACACTTGTAGCGTACGTGTTGTTCCCCACGCCTGCACGTTGGGAGCAGAAGCCACTGCAGAGCTTCTTCCTTCAGCACTCGTTCACTTAGTAAATTAAAATGTAAAAGTGTGACTCTTTGATAACACACAGCGTTTACAGCCACTTCACAGCAGCAGAAATCCTTCATGACTGGAACGAGATGTGTCAGTCTGAGACAACAGGATGGAAATGAACCAATCGGAGCTGTGAACTGATTTCTATGAATCACCTCAGATGTAAAGAGCCAAATGGTTGTCGTTTATGAAATGACATGTGAAGTTACATCCTGATTTTAGCATAAAATCAAAACAGACTAGTTGCCAGCGTCGCTAACAATGGGACAATTATGTGCTTTGGGTTCGGTGCAGTCCACAGTGAGCAGTTTGGCCCGCAGAAATCCGTGTGGGCAGATGGCACATCAGTAAAGTGCATAAAAAGCAGCTAATGCAGAGAGCAGACAGAAAACAGATAAAAGGAGCAAATGAATAAAGTACTGATCGTCATTATTACAATTCATTTATCACTTGTACGAGCGCCTTCGGTGTCCTGACTTCACCCGCTGCAGCGATGCGATGTCTCCTGCCTGCTAATAACACCATCAAGGTGTGAAATCAACACGGAGCTGCAGCATCTGTTAGCAGCCTCCAGTTACTGCCACAATAAACACATCCAACTCGTGCCTCCACGGGACACAAAATGCTGTCTCCGCAACTTTAGCTCTGTCGATACCACGACTGGAGACGTTGATCATCAGGAGGTCATCAATGCACCGTCTC
Organism: Cephalopholis sonnerati; assembly: GCA_019142605.1. Taxonomy (NCBI): domain Eukaryota; kingdom Metazoa; phylum Chordata; class Actinopteri; order Perciformes; family Serranidae; genus Cephalopholis; species Cephalopholis sonnerati. Next base: position 44,422,716 of record JAGQAX010000008.1, on the reverse strand, counting down.
AAAAACTCTGTTAAAGGCACAGTGCCACAGTTTCAATGTACAGTTTCCCTCACACTGAAGGATGACACACAGTGTGAGTCACACAAGTCACATATGAACATGACAACAATTATTCATGGAGGTGTTTCCCAACCTGATCTCACAGAAATGTGAGATATGTCCACGACCTTTGACACAGCCATCATGTGCTGAAGGCACGTTTTGTGTTTAGGCACAACAACTTCTTGGATAAGTTTAAAAAAATCACCTTCTTCAGTTAAAATACAGACACTTGTTACGTACAAGGAAACTATGGCAGAAGGAAAGGTCATGAGGTCAGTGACAGTGTTGGAGGAGTCAGACTTTGGTGTCAGATCAAACTATAATCCATCACATCTTTGTTGTTTCCACCAGATTCAAAAACACACATTACATGATGTTAACTGATGTTTGTTATATTAATGTGCTGGTCAGTTTGTCTTGTTATTGGTCTCTGAACAAACCAAAGCTCTGTCCATCTGACCATCTCCTCGTTGATGACCACTGGTAATGTTTTGCACTGTTAACCAGCTAACGTTTGATATGCTGGTTTGATGTATGTTTCCTCTGACAGCTTGTATATTTTGAACACAGTTATATTTCTACATGACTGCGGCACAGACATACTGTGGGTCAAACAGGGCTTCACAAGAGTCAGGCCAGTTTGTGTCAGAGTGCGCTCCGACACTCAGCATAAATATTTCCAGACACACCATCATCTTCCTCCACTGGGCTAGTGCTAGCTAAAGTCTGTGGAGAGCTGTTTGCTTCCAGCTAAGCCCCTCCCACCAAAAAACATCACACTGTTTACCAACAGTAAAGGGTCTGTGGGGTCGTGACATCCATCCATCAGTCCTGTTTCTGTGTCGCTGCCTCTGCTGTGGTCACAGTTCAGGTTTGGTACAGACACAAAGATTAAAACAAGAAATGAACGTCAGTCTCTCAGGCCTGAGTCACACGCTTTGTTGACTACGTCACGCTGCTGAGACGCCTTTGTCACTGACAGACAGTCAGAGTTCATGTCAGGGCTTTGTAAACTGAACTCAGGTTCAGGTCTGAGAACAGTTAGCACTGTGCATGAAAACACGTCTGTGTTTGAACATATCATTAAAAATATCGGTCTGCTTTGTGAAACTTGTGATGTCAAATAAAATAAAAGCAACACAGTAAATGTGACGTTTGTCTGCGTCCTGTGTTTTGAGCTGTGATCATGAGGTCTGGTTCACAGTGACGTATTGTTCCTGTAATATTTGTCTCTACGTTCCTTTTCTGTCCAGGTTCTTTGTTTCAGGTTCATCATTTATATTTCTTCTCATTTCCAGCCGCTCCAATAGAATTTTTTAAAACATCAATGGCAAACGTCAGACTGTGGTGTCAGTCACTCTGAATCAAAGAGCCCAGGGCTTATTTCTAATCTCACAATTCTGCAGCGACATTCAATAATCAAACAGGGAGAAATCCATCAGAGACGGAGCGCAGAGACTCATTTCTCCACCAACAGTCGCCCCCAGAGACTCCACACAGCAATTTATACTGAACATATATATATATATATAAATCTATATATACTGCCACGTGTTGTGTTGGTGTAAAGCCTTCTTACCACTGATACTCTTCACCAACACAAACACATGTAAATAAAAGATGTGGTTTACCCCAGAAGTTCTTAATCTGAATTTATCAGATTTTTCTTTTTTACTTTAAAACCTCTTTAAGGACAAATTCACCTCTCCAAGTCAGACCCAGAGTAACCTGAGAGCTGTTCTTGTTCTATTTTTAGTGCATGTACATGCACGGTCTCATTTGAAAGGTAACACTCTCATTTTTTCCCCCATGATATCAGACCGTATGATGAAGCCTCACATGGTCAGAATTGTAAGTAGATAACAATATGAAAGAGAATCAACACGTGACACGTGTTTTTTTTGGTTTTGTCCTTTCATTAAAAGAGATTAAAACAATGAACTGAATGATTCTGAGTGAAAAACTGATCAGCACAGACAGAAATGTGTCTGCAGGAGCTCACTGTGTATAAAACACTTTTAGAAAACCTCCAGTGATCAGAGAGACAACAGAGGAGCTGTTAGTTTATCATGTCTGTACATGTATAACAGTCTGTGGGGACAATAAGGGGTTAAAAGCTGCTGTGGAGCTTCATTGACTACAAGACCCATAATCCTCGTCTGACAGGGGCCAATCACTGGCTCTTTAAACACCTCTAAACTACAGGAAATGTGTTCCTTCAGCTCAGGCTCTGATTGGCTGTTGAGGCCATAACAACAGCACTGGAAGCTCCTATTGGCTCAGTGAGGTGTCAATCAAAAGGTCAGGAGCTGGCCTCCATCATGGCCTCCATCATGGCCGCCACCCAGGCGGTTTGTTTCCATGCAGGACAGAGAAATGATGGATAATATGTGGAGAAATGTGAAGGTTTGAGAGGATGCAGCAGCAGTTGGTGGATATCTGTGTTTGGATTTAGATCATCTGGACTGTTGTCAGTGTGTCAGAGATGAACTGTGCTTCTGTCTGGATCAGATGGATCTGAGGATTATAAGAACACTGGACACTGCAGCTACAGTGATGTACCTGTACTGTGATATTTAAAATATGAAGTGTTGTTATCATGAAACACATGTGATAACACGGTGTAAATAATCTGCTGTCTCATGAATCATGTCTGTGTCTTCCTGTTGTCTCTTTGTCTCCGTCACCATCTGGTGTCCTTCTCACATCCACTCAGTGTCTTTTCTCCGTCTCTAGGATTTTGTAGCGTTCTGGTTTCAGACTCTCTCGTCACCTCTCAGCTCTCAGCTCTGGAGAATAATTCATTTGCCAAAAAGAGATAATTGGACTGATTGTTATTATTATTATTCACATTTTCTATAGACACAGTGATAATATCATTATTGTCAACTCTTTTGGCCTCGGTGATCAGGTGGTGTAGATCTGACACGGTGTCGGCCCTGATATCAGATTACTTCTGTATTATATTACAATACAATACTCCAATAAGAGCGAGGAGGTTCATTCTTCACTCATGTACCACAGTTAAAAAAAATTAACACGTACCGACCAGACAGAGACGCAACATGACCACAAAGAGACAACATGACCACAAAGAGACAACATGACCACAAAGAGACGCAACATGACCACAAAGAGACGCAACATGACCACAAAGAGATGCAACATGACCACAAAGAGACAACATGACCACAAAGAGACGCAACATGACCACAAAGAGACAACATGACCACAAAGAGACGCAACATGACCACAAAGAGACAACATGACCACAAAGAGACGCAACATGACCACAAAGAGACGCAACATGACCACAAAGAGACGCAACATGACCACAAAGAGACGCAACATGACCACAAAGAGACGCAACATGACCACAAAGAGACAACATGACCACAAAGAGACAAGACGACCACAGCGAGATGCAGAGAAACTACAGAGAGACAGAAAACTACAAAAAGACGCACACAAGGATAAAAGAGACAAAGCCACCATGAGGTCATTAAGTCTGTTTCAACCTGACATTAACATGTGTGATCTGAACACAAGTGGACAGCAGAGACACATCACTGTTCACACCTGTGTCTCTCATGTGTCTCCAGCTGAACACAGGGCTCAGACCTTTGCTAGCTGCTCTGTAGCATGCTTGCTGCTCACGTCAGCAGTTGTGTCAATACAGCTGGGGACATCAGCAGAGTTCAACATGTCTCCTCTCACAGGGCAAAACGACGAATGGTCACACAACACTTCGTCCAACTCAACATAACATGGCAGAATTATGGAGCTTTTGGCGCACCGTCACCATAACAACCACCAGGTCCGGCACCACTGACGTCGTCCAAGGCTCAGTTATTCTCCCTCTACATAGGAAAGCAGACACATCCATTTCAAACGTAAACGTCTCTGTCCTCATACTTCCATGCGTCTTTTATGACGTCATAAATACAGCCAACAGATGGCACTAGAGGGCGGAGTCAAAAGTTTCACACAACAACCAACAAGGCGACACTGGAGGAGGTCGTAATAGAGTTCCTTTAAAGTGACGCAGCGTGTAGATGACAGTGGTCTGTGAGGTCATTACATACATCGCCACACACAGACAGAGAATTGTCTTCACTGTATCACTGACTTGTCCTTTCTGCCATTATTTAAATGTCTTCATCGTTTCCTATGTTCGTTTCTTGTTTGAACTCCTCTACGCTGCCCCCATGGTGTCTGATGGTTCTGCTTCAGGTTGTATCTGTAAACCTGCACAAATAATAGATGAGATGAACACAGAGTACGGACAGTGGGCTCCATCCATCTCTGTATCAAATGTTGAGCGTTAATGAGCCTGCAGTGTTCACACTACTAAAGGTAGTGCCCTCAGGAAGTGGTCAGATCAGATCATGATGCGTCTCACTGGCTGTTGACACTTACACTATATATTTGTGATTGTTTGTGAATACCAGGTCTAAAGCAGCTCCTCTGTAGCAGAGGTGGTGGTGGTCTGTGCCCAGGGCCCCACTGTGTCATGATCCGCCCATGACTATAAGTGAACCTTGAGTTTAGGGTTCAGTTTAAAGCAACAGGCGACAACCTTCACCATCAACAGACCTCGTAATGACGCTAACACAGCCTGTTCAATCTAAACGAGCCCGTGAGTGAAACAAACAGATCTGAGTTAGCATTCGATGATAAGTTTCACCACCAGGTGGCGCTGCAGCGGGCTACTCATGATATTTAGGAACTAAAACTTTGGCGGTAAATGCAAACAAATCTCCTCACGCAACGGTTTCATCCAAAACTTTTCCATTTTTGTATTCTATCCACAGCTAACGGAGCGATGGAGACTCAAGACCACTGCAGCCACCACTGTTTGGCAGCTGTAGAGGAGGTGTCGGGCTGAGGGCGACTGACGCATATTTTAGATGCTGAAAGGTTCCAACTTTTTTTATTCAGTATGAAGGCGTCACATTTTTACAACTGGAGGAAGTCAGAAAGACTTCAGGCCCACAGTACTGATAAATGAAAAGTAAAATGTTAAAAATAATGTTAATGTTATTAATGACCATTTTAATTCAGTTTGTTTGTTGTTTGTCAAAGCTGAAGGCAGAGGAGCTGAACAGAGCTGCATGGAGCCTGCCCCTGGTTTAAAGGCTTAGTTCACCCAAACATCATATTTTCCCTCTGACCCATAAAAATGTGATTTTAATATTTCCTGAAGTTCTGAGACAGAAAGTTTCAGCATGTAGTTCAGGAGGAAGTGAGTCACTGTCTGCTGCAGATATTTTCAAATCCCCGTCGTGTCGGGGCGGCGGCTGAAGTCTGAGCGGTGAAGATATCTAAACATGAGCAAAAAAAAAAACAGGTATCTGCATGGCTGCGTACAGTAAGGAGGCGCTTTACAGTCTGATCTGACCTTTAGAGCGTAGACACAGAATCTGAACCAGGATCTGCTGAAGAGACGAGGTCTGACTGTAAAGCTCATGTGTTCAGAGACAGACAGGAGGATGGTGTGTGTACTGTAGCCTGCACGTTTGGATCAACACACACGTGTGCATGTGTGTGTGTGGATACTGTACGTGACCTTTTGGTGTGTGTGTGTGTGTGTGTGTGTGTGTGTGTGAGTGCACACAGTGATGGGGGGGTATCAGTACACAAAACCACGTTAGCGCTGTCACATGCAGAGCTGAAATTGGATTAGTGTCAGCCGTGATAAGGCGAAGGGGCGAAAGAGGGAAAAGGAGAAAATTGGAAGAAAGGAAACGGCTATTTCAGCACCACTACCTCCCTCTCCACCTCCACCTCCACCTCCCACAATAATTTCATTTCAAATTCCAGGCACTGAATGCATAACCGCACCGCCATGCCGTTATGGAGCCGGCTGAAGTTAATGGAATATTTATATGCAGACTGTGGAACCCTGAATTTCCTTTCTTTTCCGAACAGCGTGCAACCTCCCCCCCCTTCTACCTTTCTCCAATCTCTGGCTCTAGAATTGCCTTTGTTAGGATTTGACACTATTTTTACACCTCTGAGAGCACTGTATTTCCATCGGCTGCAGTTGAAAGGGCCTGCAGAGAGACAGAGTGAATGCGAGCAGCTTTGGTCAGGTGCTATTAGCTTCACCGCACCACGCCACGCAGAAATCAATGCAGAGGGAGTAACAACAGACGACCCCACATCACGTACTCTTTTAAACGGCGGAGGAAGATTCAATTAAGCTAATGCAGTAAAAGAAGAGGGGGGGGGCAGCTGTGACCAACCTGAACAATCATGTGGACTGAAAAATGCTGCATTAAATAATGATGGAGGGCTGAGAGCAGATCTGCGTGGAGAAAGTGAAGAGAGAAAAGTAGCAGGTGGAGTAAAGAACGGTCGGGAGGAGATGGAGATGCTGACAGGTGAAACTGAAAAGAGACAGGGTGGTGGGGGGGCTCACAGAGGAGCTATAAATACAGGAGAGAGGAGCCCTGGGTTGCTGCATAAAGCCACAATAAGATGCCTCCACATCGTTAGCATTCAGCTAGCGTAGCATTACAGCCCGGCTCCTGCTGTGTCTGTAGTCAAAGCAATAAGAGGCAGGTGTCAGGGGAGCCAGCAGCACCAATATGGCACATTCTTGTGCAGCAGGCTGGACGCCGAGCGGCGGGACTGAGAGATAGGACGACTGGGACACAGATAGACTCCCATTAAGTATTCAACCACGGGGTCACAACAGCTCCAGCTCCTCCACAGAGACACACATTTCCATCCTGCAGCTGGCTGTGGCGAGGGATTCATCTGGAGGGGCTGTAAACAATACACAGCACTTTATGGGGGGAGTTTGTCACCCAATAACTTTGCAGTGGAAATGCTCCAATAACCCGTTTGTGCTGATGCTTTAATCAATGTCCCCCGTTTGAATGGCGAGCTGTGTCCCTGCTGTGACGATATAAAAATGATATCAGCCGCTCACTTTGTGCTGCAGCTGAATCGGTGGCGCTGTGACCGTGATGCTCCCCAGAGATTGGATCATCCCTCTGTTAGCTGGCTCAGCCTGATAACTCCTTCAACAGATAACAAGCAGGGACAGAAAGGAAACACCACCTGTACGTGTGTGTGTGTGTGTGTGTGTGTGTGTGTGTGTGTTGTTCACATCAAACAGTGTGTTCCTCGGCTCCCTGTTAGCGTTTGAAAAATGACATGAATGGACACCTTTAGAAACAGCAGCACCTCGCTCTTTGTGGCGAGGAAGGCAGGAAGGCAGGGTGTAATATTGGCGGAGCGGAAAAAAAAGATGAGTCATGTCGCCTTTAATGAAAGCATCGGTGGCGTCTGTGTGGAGTTGCGGTTGGCACCATCAGCACATTGTTATCTCCCTCTGTTCCCTGGCTAAGAGGCGGCGGCGGACCTCCCAGGCCGCCGCGTGGCACAGCCGCACTAGAGGCCATTAAAGACGGGCGGCAGCACCTGGCAAATAGGAGGCCACCGGGGAGACAGAGGAAATGAAGGGGAATGGAAGCAAAGAGCCACACAAGAAATGGAAGCTCATTATCGCTCAGAGCCGGTATTACAGGCGAGCTGTCGGCACACCTTTGCTTCCCCGGCGGAGTTGGAGGTGTGAGGAGGAAAAAATGTAATTCTGCCTGACAGTGTTTTCATAATTAGACCGGAACATGATCGGTTTGAGCCTCCTAACCTTCAGATCACTGTTTAAATACGGACAAAAGAAGAAGTGGAGTCATTGTTCACGACCACATCTGCTCTTTGTTACGGAGGGAAACAGTTTTGAATCAGCTCTGTGTGTTTCGCCACAGGACGCAGAGAAAAGGCCACACATGTCAGAAAATAAAAGAATGTCTGACGGTCGTCGTCTGGACCGAACCAAAAGGCCAGAGTCACATTTCTTCTCTCCTCCTGCAGGAGCGTCACATGGACCGGCCATAAATCAGGGGTGTTGTAACAGTGCCCCCTTGTGGACAGGCTGGGAACAGTGATCAGCTTGAACCTTTAATCTGTGTCTGTCACCTCTCTGTGAGGCAGACACTCCTGCTGACAGCTCAGGCTGCAGCTCCTGATTCTCACTGGTTTTATCATGACTCAATATTCTTCACAAATTTAAAAGCATCTGCAGGTGAAAACAGACCTCATCATACGAGTCATGATACAAAATGCGGCAGCGAGACTTCTGACAAAAATCTGTCAAAGAAAACACACGACTGCAGTTTTACAGACGTGACACTGGCTGCCTGCTTGTTTTCTGATTGACTGGAAGACTTCATTACCTTTAACCCTCGTCATGGCCTCAGAACAGACTGTATATATGTCTGAGCTGCAGCCTGAGCTCCTCAGACAGGAGCCTGCAGGTCAGACTCTGTCAGCGTCTTTATTTCACTAAAGCTCAGCGGTCAGAAATGTTCTCTGTCTCTGACGACAGCTGTCCTCAATGCAAACAAGCTCCTGCAACAATGAGCCACATGTTCTGCTTCTTAACTTCTGTACCTCTGTATTTGTGGTATATTCATATATCTGAAAGAAAACAAGAGATCCTGAATCATTGAGAGCGCTCTCTTGTTAGGCCTAAGCAGGCAGGGTGTCTCTTCATACCTGTCCTATGTGACTGCACTGACATCACTGTTAGCATGAAGGCTAATCCTTATGAGGTGGAGGGCTGCCTGTTCTCCTGTCGTTCATACAGCGGGGCCAGAAGTGTTGATGTGTTTTCTTACTGTTATAAAACATATTAATAAAGTGTTAAAAAAGTGTACCCATTGCTGTTATTTTTTCCTTTGTGTTGTATTTATGGTTTTTAATTATCCATTGTTCTTATGAGTCTGTTCCTGTGTGTGTGTGTGTGTGTGTGTTTTATTGTTGTGGTTTTATGTGCAAAGCACTTTGTAAAATTGGTTTTGATAAGTGCTGTATAAATAAACTTTATTAAATGTCAGATTTCAGTCCTCAGTGATGAGATGGCCTCACACAGACCTGCTCCACGTTAAAGAGGCTCATAAAACAATATTTTAAAACACCAACATAATCTGAAGTCTAACCTGTTGTATTAAAACACAACACATGATGTCATTTTATGACTGACTGCATTAGACTACATCATCATCCCACCTGATGAGATCAGAGGAGGAAATTATGAATGTTTTAATCTCATTTAAGCTGAATTTACTTTTAAATTCCTCAGAAACTGTTCAGTAAAATCACATAAACTTTGTCATGGTCATAATCAGGGTCATCATGAACAGGAAGCTGTTAAAATGTTCATATAACATGTTAAGGTAATATTAGGAGATGATGTGTGTGAGCTCATCAGACTGCACTGAAGCTTTGAGTTCCTCCTTAAAACTCACTTTAATAAGAAGGCCTACCTTTAATAATAATATTCATAATCATATTCTCTGCTGGTGTTTATCTGAACTTTACTGTCATCACATTTAAACATGTCATTATGTCACTATGTTTATAAGAGTTTGTTTTTTTATTGGCATCCTATCTGCTTTATATGACATCATCTCATTAATATGCATCTTGTTTATATATGGTTATTTCCTTTACTAAAGTTTTACCTGCTTCTTGGAGCTCATCTCTCTGATCCACATTTTAATTATTTATATATGAAACTGTATATTTGCTCTCACACCTCTGTCTGCTCGTGTACGGGTGCAGTGCTGTTTGATATTTGTGTGCTCAGGTTCTTAATTGTGCTATGTTATTATTATTAATGTGTTTTAATATCATTTGAGGAGACTGTCCTTTTTTATTTCACAAACATTACACAGTAAAATCACATGAAGCTCTGTACGGTCAGAGTCATCGACGAGATGAATCCACTGAAGGAGAGATTGTTATGACTGTTTAAGGATATTTTAACTTTAAACCTCCATTTTAAATAAATAAAAACTACAAAGCCCATCCTGCTGTTGTTCACCTCTGTGAAGTGTCTCTGACAGTTTCCATCCGTGTCACTGAGAACATGGACACGTCACACAGTGAAGATCTACACAGTCAGCACACCATGACTGTCACCAGCACAGAAACATTAAAATGTTCAGCAGAATATTTCAGTTTGTATGATCACTGGATTTGATATAAAAGCAGTATGATGTCTTGACTCTGGACACCAGAGGTCAAAGGGGGGTCGGAGCTGGAGGGCCCTCAGCGCCCCCTCTCTCCACGTCCCTGGACGTCAGCGTGAACAGGAGGCCTGCAGGTTGTGGAAAGATTTATTCAGCTTCACTTCACAAACAACACAAAACCTTTCAAACGCCAATCTCCTCACAAAGCCCGTCAGTTTAACGTGCACCTGACCGCAATTATGCTAATTTGAGGTAATTAGCTGAGAAACCTGGTAGCCCTAATGAGCTGCTGCAAAGGAGGACAGGCTAATTTTGGATAATGAGCCTCACACTGAGCGCTGTGGTTTACACAACACACCAACTGAATGTGTGTTTTTAAGGGATTCCCATATACAGTCTCACACACACACACACACACACACACACACACACACGAGATGCAGTGTGTGTGTGTGTCTGCCAGCTGAGAAACATGTTCTCCACGACCTGCCACTAACACGCCTCGCTGCTGCTATTCCTGCCCAGGTCAGCTGTTGACCTGACAGCCAAGTGTCAGGGGAGAGTGCACATGTCAGCTGCAGGTGGGCGCTCTCAGCAGGGAGCCGTGCTGCGGCGCTGACCGCCTGACAGAGCAGGACATCACAGCGCTGAGGGACTGCAGGTCAGGAGACTTCTCTTTCACCTTTACGCCTCACACAAACACTGAAATAATCCGTCTGCTGCGGCCTCAGATGTAGCTGCTGTCTGACCAGGTCACCTGAGGTTTCATGAGGTTGTGTGTGACTCAGGTAAAAACACTTCTCCTTCTCAAACATGCAGGTGGATAGAGCAGCTCCTTGTTCTGGCTCTGACAGAAAACATGTCTTGTTTTAATCTCGCGAGGAGACGGAGCCAAAGATGTGTCCTCTGAGGGAGCAGAATGGATTTCAGGAGACGTTCTCCTCAGCTGTGATGCTTTCAGGTGCTCACCGTCACAAAGACAACATGTGATGTCTTCCTCTGTCTCTCCTCAGCTGAGCAGTTAACGTGGGCACCGGTCCGCAGCTCTCCAACCCTCTGAAGATGTACGGCCTGTATCTGGAAGCAGTCAACGATTACATCAATGAGTCCTACGGAGAGGATGTGTGGAGACTGATCGAGAACCGAGCAGAGATCCCACACCTCAAGTTTGTTCGACACCAGATGTACAAGTAGGTGTTTCCTGCTTTAAACTGCTGCTGCTGATTCATTCAGTATGTGTGAGCAGGAGCAAACTGTGTGTTTGATAAAACTATCAGAGGATGCACGTGTAACAGCACAGGGACCTGACAGACCACAGGTCCTCAACGTGCTCTGCCCAGGGGCCACTGCTGCACAGTGACAGCAGGCTGGGGGCCGGTTACAACAAGCTCTAATAATATTTATCAGATAACATGAATCAACCTGTGAAAATACAGGCGTCCATTTTGTCCCAAGTTTTCAACCTCTCCATGAGGTGAATCCAGACCTGCAGCCCCGCACAGCTCAGCTGTACGCACGAGTGTCTGTAGGATTTATGGAGTTTCAGGACTTGGTCCAGACTTCTGTCAGGGGGTCCAGGGGGTCAAGCTCTATTGAGATGTTTTATAACCTGGAGTGACATCACTTTTCTTGTGCTGCCTTCAGACGATTCAAACATACGAACCTTTGAAGCAAACTGCTGATTTCTTTCAAAAACACGGGGAAATAAGGCAACGAGCAGCTTGGTTAGAAATGTTTCACAAATTGCAAAAAATTATAGATTAAGAAAATTATTGTAAAACAGCTCAGGAAAAACTATATTTAGTTATCATTAGTACATATTTAAATTTATTTCAAAGTTATTATCATTTTTTCCAAGGTCATTTCCTTGTTTGTTTTTAACTTTCTTTTCTTTTTTTTTATTTTCTCTTTTCACTAATTTCTTATTTCATTGATCATCACCTTCTTCCCATGTTTTTGAAAGGAATCAGTCCAATTTGCCTGGTTAGACTATCACTCGTGCAAGAATTTAAAACCTGAAAAATGCAACAAAAAAAAAAGTTATACTCTTAGATATAACTGTGATTACTCTGCAGCTGAAACTGTGGACGAGTGAGTGATGATGTGTTTGACTGTGACGATAAACCTCAACATGATACACACAATGTCATTAACAACATTTAGTTCACTGATGCAACAGATAAACATTTGTAAAGACAGTTTATAATAAGTCTGAATTTTTTATTTTTTATTTCAGTTTTGACAATTTCACTTCCATTTTGTTAAGCTACATCTCAAAGTGCATTTACTAGTTTTAGGTTTTTGATTTTTAATTTTAGTCAGGTTTAATTTTAGAAGTCTCAGAAGTACTCAACTACACAACTCTCTTAAATTCCTGTTAAGAGAAATTATGACAGAAATCAAATCAGTAAACGTCCTGCACTGAAAATGTTCATTAAGTTAAAGTATGCGAGTTCAATCAGGAAAATGTGTTGAAGTATTCAAAGTGATTACTCAGTGCAGAGAAATTTAATTCAATAAATAAATCGAAAATTATCAAAAGATGATGAAAATAATTAAAAAGAAAAGCAGCCAGTCTTCATATTAGAGAAGTGTGGACCATGAACTGTTCTGCATAAAAAAATCAGAAATGATTATAAAAATAGCTGCTGATTCATTTTCTATTGAACCGACTGTCTCGGCTGCTGCTGTGTTAAATTCTGTTTGAGTGCTTTATTTTGTGAAGTAAGTTTTCAAATAGCAGCGGAGTAAAAAGTAAAAAATATTCCCTCTTTGTTACAGCGATAATCTGATCCTGCGACTGGCGAAGGCTGCAGGAGAAGTTCTGGGAAAAACCCACGATGAGCTGATGTACGCCTTCGGGGTCTACATGGTGAAGAGGATCGGAAACTACGGATACGAGCGGATCCTGAAGGTGACACAGTGACGACCCCCGACCCCACACACACTCTGACAGCAGTATTAAATGCAGGGCCTTGTTTCTACGCTCCATCAATGACTGATCATATGTTAGTGACTGAATTTACACCTCACTCATCTGGACTCAAACAGTCACACTCAGTCTGTCTCCAGTCACAGTGAAGTGGAGCTACAGTCACAGCTGGACGAGGACATTTAACTGGACTCCTGTCCTTGTCCCAGTCTACAAGCACGGGAGGCCTCAGTATGTGCGACTCCTCTCTGATAGGTGGAGATATGCCCCCTTTCAGCTTGTTAGTATTGGACCTTTTTCCTGTTGACCTATTACGTCACAGACCAAACAATGGACAAACAAGTTAGCTACGGTTAGCTAGCAGCTAACTGGTACCATGGTGGACAACTTTACAGCTCTGTACATTTGGTCCGTCCAAAAAGTCACGGCTCTGGATGTAGATTTCTCCATGTTGTTACTGGCTTCTTCTTCTCTTACACATTTAATGCTATTGGACTTCCGGGTCAAAGCCCGGGGCGGAAACTGTGGAGCATGCTCAGAGCGCCTCGGCCAGTTTGGGTCTGACTGACTGTATACATGCAGGAGTCACATGATCTGGGTGTGTTAGTCCCACTGTGACTCATTCACTTTAGGACCATCTCACTCACACTAACATGTTCACATGGATTTTAAAGGACTGACACAATAAATCCATTTTCTCTGACGTCATGGAAACTTACTCAGTGTGTCTGAATTAGTACAATACGGACGTGACATGATGACAAAGCCTCATGAATAAGACCTGTGCAGTTTGTTTGAGCAGTTATAACAAAATACAGCAGAACAGAAAAAGTAAAGACCCATTGAAGTAGATCATGACTACAGCAAGTATGCAGACCATGTTAAATATAACTTCCTGTAACCACAGTTATTATTTCCTCTTTAAACATCATCATCATCATCATCATCATCATCATCATCATCATCATCATCATGTTTGGTAGGTGTTGGGTCGCAATGTGCGCGACTTCATCAACGAGCTGGACAACCTGCACGAGTACTTTCGCTTCTCCTTCCCCAAAGTTCAGCCGCCGAGCTTCTGCGTGGAGGAGGAGTGTGAGACGAGCCTGACGCTGCACTACCGCAGCACGCGCAAGGGCTTCACTCAGTTTGTCAAAGGTAAGCAGAGACACGGTGAGGTTCATACCACAGAGACAGGAAACGCATCTCTGTAGAGCAGAGGTCACATCCTCTCTCAGTGTTTGTGACGGTCTGCCTGCTGCATGCTGGGAAAGCCTTAGAAATGTGACTAAGAATATAAAAACACGAGTGTTGTCTGGCTCGTCCAGTGAACCAGATCATGGAGTGTTTCACCACAAACACTTCCAGAGAAACTTTCTTTAATAGACAATAAATAGTAAACAAGATAAACAATAATGGCAATGCGCAGCGTGTCATGCTGATATAAAAGGACGGCTTTTTTTCACCAGTGTGTGACGTCTTCAGAGTGAGACTGGGTTCAGTAAAAGCAGGGATGCTCTGTTGTTTGAACCTCCAACTGCCTCCCACATCGTCAGTCGCAGCACATTATAGCTTCTCTTTTTCTGCTCTTACCTTTCACAATAAAAGCCCTGGACATAAGTCCTACCCTTCCTCACTGCCTACCAGAGTGACCGTACTCACATGCCGAGGCCGTGCTGATGAGATGTTCAATGTCTTGATTTTGTGTCAGATTTTTTCTCAGCGTTTGTATTCAACCTAACATGTGACCATCACCATGACATGTAGTCAAACAAATATATCGACCTACGTGATGCAAAAGGCAGATTATTATTTGGCTGGCAAATCAAACACTTGGCTAGTGGATGTTTGAATCGAATTAATCCCTTTGGACAGAGAGTGAAAAAGTTAAATTCAGACGCAGCATGGCGGTGCAACATGGAGACGAGGACCTGCTCCCTGAGTAGATATAAACATCTCATTGTGAGGTAACGAGGTCACAATGGTTCTGATGGTCAGCTGATTATAGACACACTGATTATATTACGTTCTGACGATATCTCCACCTAAATCCTCCACGCTGGAGCTTTAATTAAAAATATTACATATATCAGGTCAAGAAAATCGTTGACACAATAGTTAATAGTTTTCTGTGGTTCATAGTTTGACCTTTGTCTTCCTTCCTTTTTTAATAACAAGTCATTTTAGTGAAAAACAAACTGAACATGATGAACATGATGTGAGGTATGAACTGTCTGTGGTGTGTCAAATGTGTCAGGTGTACTGAACAGTAAAATAAATGAGACGAGGTGAATCCATCCAGGTGAAGTCCCTGATACGATAGAAAATAAAGCAGAGCCTCAGTTAAGTGAAGTTTCCTCAGGCTGAACCTCCGCACGTCATGATCAGTGTGTGTGATTGTCTCTGCAGGACAGCTCTCTCAAGTGGGACGCCAATTCTACAACACGGACATCGAAGTGGAAATCCTGTCCAAAGAGGAGACGGAGAAAATGACGTATGTGGTACGTACTCAGCTCAGGTGGAGTGTCGCGTGTCTGACCTTGACCTGGTGTCCGCTCTATCAGTGCTGAAATGATTCCATCACGTTCGATGAGCCGCCGGCCGCGGTTTGTGTTTACACTCAGACTGAAAGTGTTTATTGGATGGAGATAAGTGTTTATTGGGATGGGACTCTGGGTAAACTCTGGATTTACAGCAGGATGAATGTGAAATGTGCAGCCTGCTGTTCCTGCTGTGGAAACACTCAGTGAGCCCTTCACTGTCCAATAAAGCCCAGACTGATTATCATACCGTCACTGATGAGGTCCATGATGGCGTTCATTTCAGTCTGGTGTCACGTCTTCATACGGCTGTTTATCAGGAGTTTATAAGATGCAACCAGTAACTTTACTGACGTCAATAAAGCTTTAATAATGCTGTGTGGACCACAAATAAAGTCTTTGTAACATTTATGGTGAGGAACAGGTTCTACATCATGTTTTCAGCTGCAGACTGGATGAGTTACACAGAATGGAAAACCCACAGCCTGTAACTAATGACTCACTGACGTGTTTAACTTGAGATCTGATGAGTTAGAAGCTGAGAGAATCATTAATAACAGACTGTGGAATATTAACAAGTTGTAAATATAAACATTCTTTTCCAGAGAGACCTGACAGCTCAAATGTCCCATCACTGATCTACAGCTCATCATTAGGTCCCGTCCACATATATGCGGATATTTTTAAAAACAGATATTTGCGTCCTCAGTTTAAAAGAAAGTTGTCCACATGACCTTCGTTTAACGGTAAGCAGCAACCTGTTCATTGCTCCTTATACTGTGGCAGTGACCCAGAGTGTCAGTAAATGTCGTCTCATACCGTCACTAAAGTGCCTCTGACTAAATGTTGGTATATGACAAGTTGAGTGAGAGAACGAGTTGCTGTGGACATGTGAAAGCTTTCTGTCCACCGATCAATTAACAACAATCACACTCACAAAACTGGATCGAACGGGCCTGATCCAAAACTGTTGTTTCTGGAGGACTTTAAACCGTCGATGTTGAGGTTGTCCAAATAAAAGTGGGCAGAGCCTAACATTAGTCGGTGAAGCGGTGCAGCAACAGGCCGACGACGTTATGATACAGAAGCATGACATAAATAACTGAATGTCCTTGGACACAGGGAGGCTCAGGCAGAGGGTCACAGTCTGATCATTATGAGATATGGATCAGTATTTATGGGTTAGATATGAAACAAATATTGAGGTTAGCACAACAACCACTAAAAGATAATATATTACTGTAACACGTGACTCTTGTTTCATGTTACCCTCAACAATGACCACAGATAAACAGGAAGCAGAGTGAGAGGGCGCCATTTAGTGACATAAACTCAGTCTGTGATGAGAGGCCAACACGTGGAGGAAAATATCAGTTTACCAAAATATCTGTATACATGGAGACAATGTCACTTTTAATTTTCTTTAGACCTACAGGTGCCAGTTTATTAGGTACACCTTGCTAACACTAATGCAGTCTCATGTTACAGTGCTGCTTCTTCATCAAGGTTATAATGTTTTTGTTGAAACTGCGTCAGAGAGAATTCAGTGATACGACCCTGAGTGTATGTGAGGTCACAAAGCAGCAGGCTTCATGTGACGTTAGCTTAAAGCTAACATGAGCTGTTGTGATGAGAAAAGCTGCTGTAACAAACATCTTAATGGCAGTTAACTGACGTGAAATGTCAAAACGTGATGTCACAGATTGAAGGGAGGAGATAAGTGAGTCATGTTGTGGCCTCATGGACAAACAGCTGCTGACAGACAAACACAACTTCTGCGGAGAGAACAGAAAATATCCTCACACGATCTCCGTACATTTACAGTGATCCTGGTTCATCGACTGCAGCCACGAAAAAATATCCCAAACTGTATTTTCTGTCGTTCAAGGCACCAAAAATGAATGAATAAATAAATAACGGACTGACTTGTGTCATAAAAGGCTGAATTAACTCGACTCTGCTCCTCCAGGTTTACAAGATGAACTTCGACAACGCCGCCTTCAAACACCGCATGCCGCAGCAGAAGACGGCGCCGGGCTACGAGAAGCTGCCGATGAAGCGAGGCATCTTTTTTGACATGTTCCCCTTCAGCGTCATCTTCCGCCGCGACATGACCATGTACCGCATCGGTGACGGACTCAAAGAGGTCTTCTCTGACCTGCAGGGCAAGAAGGTCAACGAGGAGTTCACTCTGATCCGACCCATGCTGGAGTTCAGCTGGGACAACGTGAGCACGCTCAGTCCTCAGATGACTCCAGAGGAGTTGGAGCGCTGTGTGACATAAAAATTAAATTTCTGACCTGTATTCAGTTGAGTACAGTCCAGAGATAATTAATGTTCCAAATGATAAACTGTTTTTTGTGAAATCTGCAGTCACTCTGCAGCAGGTTGTGATGAAGTTGTGTCATTAACCTGTTTACCTGTTGAATATTCCAGGTGTTTCTGAGCATTCAGCAGCTTCCTGTGTTTGGTTTCTCCTGTTTCAGCTTTATTATAACGTACTGCAGACATCAAATTCAGGATTTGTTTCTATTTATAAAGAATAAAGTTTATCAGTTTGAACATTAAATATATTTGAGCTGAGTTCAGCTCAATAAAGGTCAAAAAGGATTTACAGATCATTGCACTCTGTTTATATTTACACAGCGTCCCAACTTAATTGAAATGAACGTTGTATTTATGAGGCTTAGCTCACTGCCACAGAAACGTCTCTTCTCTCTGTCTCCAGATTTACACCCATCTGAACAACGTGTTTGAGCTGCTGTCCAAAGCAGTGGTGGAGAGCAAGCAGAAGGTCAACATCCCCAAACTGAGCAAAGAGGAGCCGGAGGAGAAGGAGGAGAAGGAGAAGGCGAAGAGGGAAGAGGAGAGAGGTACGGGTCTCTCCACTCAATCAGTCCAAATGCATTATGTATAAAAAGCTTCATTTCAAATGGATGGGATCACTGAACGGCCATCAAGTCACTCACTCACTGCGCTCCAAGGTCATTTATCTGGACAGAGCTAAATAAAATATTTAGAGTCTCTTCAGGTGGAAATAACGTCGCTCTGAATGAAGTTCACTTCACTGTACTGAATCCTCAAAATCTGATTTAAACTCACACACGAGCCAACAGCACACACACCAACACCTGACCTGCAGCAGGTGAACGTCAGAATCAAAGAGGAGAGGATTCATCCTGCTGAGGGTCTAATTATTTAACACATTTTATCTTCACGTGACGTGTCAGAATGCTTCATAATAAACATCATGCAGAACATCAGTGCTGAGAACACACACAAACTGAACTTATAAGCAGCTGATGAATTAGTAATATCTCCTCATTCTGCTGTGATTAGAATTCACCGCCACATTTATGTCCTCGTTAACTCACAACCTGGTTGATCCCCCCGTCCTCCTGACTGTCTCTGCTGCTCTCCCTCCATCAGAGGTGAAGGCGGTGGAGGAGATGAAGGGCACAGACCAGGAGTACAGCAGCCCTCTGACTCAGTACAACAGCTCCACAAACTCTGGAGGGGAAGATATCGAGCTGCTGGCGTTCCAGACCGTCACCGGTCAGAGCTCCTTCACTTCTTACCACCATGTCTCTACCTGCCACAGCCCTGCTGACCCCTGACCCCTGATCCCTAACCCTAATCCTTCTTCTCAGGGAAGTGCTGTGAGACCATCTTTGAGGACATGAGGGAGCCTCCGAAGAAACCTCTGCACCTGAAGGGCCAGATGAAGTATGTCCCCCAGTGGGACTCCCTCATCTTCCTGGGGACACCCATGTAAGACCACAGCCCACACACTGACGGCGTCTAACCAAGCAGAAACCAGTCTTTATTTAGTTCACAAAAACTATGACGGAATTTTTTTTGTTAACAACTTTTTTTTCCAAACTCAAAACGAGACACGTTTTTAGTTTTCATCAACTAAAGCTATGAAGGATAAAAATGACCAAAATGTGACTTGTAAGCATTTTCCCCTCAAGACTACATCTGAACCAGCTGTCAAAATGAACACTAGCAGAAAACCAAAAGCTGCAGTTCCTCTAATGTCCACTTGAGGCTGGCTCCCAAGCAAAGTCCAAAAATGTCCAACTTAACAGTAGAAACTAGAAAAGTTCACTTGGTTGGAGAGCAGATCTCCACCAGGCGGCCACCAGAGCTGATCGCAGCCACTCTAGACAACAGACGCACTGCAGCACGTTACAGAAGTGTCCCACTAATAAATAAAATACACTCTTCATCTATTTTTGACGGAGCCACGATGTGTTGCACAGAGAGCAGATCAATTTCTCCTGCTGACAGACTCTGAATGTGAAATATAGACGGCTCTATAAAAGGGTTCATGTGTTTAATGGTTTTGACCTCATGGATCTGCGTGGTTTCTTTTCTCAGTTCAGAAGTATCTTAAATGTTTTAGTCAGAAATCTTCCTGTTTCATTTGTATTGTGCTGTGAACTCGACACTCATCATC
The DNA here is from genome assembly GCA_019142605.1 of Cephalopholis sonnerati. Classification (NCBI taxonomy): domain Eukaryota; kingdom Metazoa; phylum Chordata; class Actinopteri; order Perciformes; family Serranidae; genus Cephalopholis; species Cephalopholis sonnerati. The sequence continues at coordinate 44,402,691 of JAGQAX010000008.1, read as the reverse complement.
CATCTGTTTCACACCAGCACATCTTCATCTGTTCAGGAGACTTCATCATCTTCCTCCTTCCTTTGCTTTTGTTGTGAAAGTGTTACGTTTAACACTTTCACATCTGCTTCATTGCTTAAATGAGAAAAGGTGATAATGCTCAATAATCTGAATTTATCAGAAGATGAGAACAGTGTTTCTGCTGAACAGAGAAACTCAGCAGTCACAGAGTGTGTTCAGTTCATCATGGCTGCTGTGTGTGTGTTATGAACACTGTGGAAATAGATCAATGAATTCCCTTAAATTTACCATGTGAGCCATCAGAGCAGAGGACGTTTTCTTTTTTCACCAGCCGACATTTGGGACACACCTTCAGACTCTTTGAGATTTTTGGAATATTGGCCTTAATGTGTGATTTGAAGGTAATTTAAATTCAGTTGTTAAGAGGTCACAGTGGTCAGGTACGTCAGTGTGTTCACCTGTCTGAATGTTGGAAACTCTTTTACTGATTTCACTACAGAGCAACATCTTTCAGTCTTGTTTGTTGCCTCCGTTTATTCAACACTAAACTTTTTGGAGATTGGCCTCATGCAGGCTAATTCAGTGAATCATTTACAGTCTCTTTTACAGTTTCTGGATCTTTATTTCCTCTCCTGGTATTTTGGTTCTTGCAGTATTGAGACGGTGGAGGACATGATAAAGATGGGCGTGTACGTGAACGATCTGAACCTGCACGACTCCAGCAGAGAGCTGATTCTGGCCGGGACACAACAGTCGGCTGAGCTGCAGCTGGCGCTCGACCAGGTGATGGAAAACTGCTGAATCCTGAGTCTGCAGGGATGGAGCATGGCACGAACAAAGCACACCACTCAGCTGTACCAAATCACAGAGCGGGGGGGCAGTGTATGAAATGTAGTGAAATAAGACTTGTATGAATCAAACAGAAGTGGTTTTATGTGACACGCTGAGTGCACACACTGTAAGAAGTGCCAGTTGTCTCCATGAAACAGCCTGACCAGGTGAGCCCAGGTGGAAGCTCTGCTGCTGGATTGATTTCAGCCATTAAATCCACTTCAGTCATGCAGCAGAAATGTGGATTAAGAGGATTAGAGAAGGCAAAGAGGGATTTCTGAGCTTTAAGAGAGGTGAGACTGTAACTGTAGACTCTTCTGTCCCGTTTCTGATCCTCCAGGAGCAACAAAAATATGCTCAGCTGCAGGAAATCATCAAGAAGCTGGACGAAGAGAAGAAGAGAGGAGACTCTCTGCTGTACGCCATGATCCCTAAAGCTGTGGCCGACCGCCTCAGGAAGGGGATCACCGCACTGGAGACGTGCCAGGTACGAGGCAGCGCCGCTAACAATGATAGGTGCTCTCAGAACACGCAGATATGAGAGCGTCACGATCTGAATGATGGCTGCAGATGTTTCACTGTGATCCTGTGACATGTTGAGTCATTACAGACCCACTTTACTCCCTGAGAGCACACGACTGGCATTTCAAGTGTGCCACTGGTCGACAACGCAGCAGTGCTTTTAGCTCGGTGACATTTTCTCACAAGCAAAATAAGTTTGTGACCAACAGCAAAATGAAATCTGGCCTCAGTCAGAGCAGCTGTGTGAGAGGAGGGAGAGGAAAATACAGAGAGTGGTCCCAAGATGTTAGAGGAGCAGGGTGTCAGATTTAGGAGGATTTAGTGGTGTCTAGCAGTGAGGACTGCAGATTACAACCAGCTGAAACTTCTCCTGGTTAGAATTCCTTCAGTGTTCAGTGATCAGGAGCTGAATTATCCACAGAGGTCTCCTCCTCTCAGAAACAAACAGACCAGCTGACTGACAGCAGGAAACACTCTGAACAATCTGTGTTTCTCTGACGCTGTTTGTCGCGCGGCTTGTCCATCACATGCTAATATGTGCTCATCTTTTTTCTTTGATAACTTAAGAGCCAGACGTTCAGGAGTTTTATTTCATTTTATGGGGAGCTAAATTATCGCAGAAGTCTCTTCCTCTCCAGAACAAACAGACCAGAGAGCTGTACCATGAGGCCA